>OV816024.1:254784080-254899356 GCA_929113105.1 Agrypnus murinus | reverse complement strand
AACCGATGTCCGTACAATCTAAATTATCAAACTAACCATATAAACATGAATATTTACTACACCTGCTTTAATTCTTGCTCCCTACCTAACTACCTACCGTAAACAATATGACATATCTGCGTCTAAATATAGTGAACGAAAGTACTAGAGGAACTTAATACCTTAGATCACGACTGTTTCTGAATGTATCATTTTGTTAATAACTCTTGCATGACAATAGCTTAGGTGGTAGCCGCACCTGTCGTTCGCCCTTCATTCTTAAGACACGATTTTAGTTTAGTCTTACATATGTATACAATCAACCTACCCCTGGAATAAGTAACGTGTATTACGCTCAATGCATAACACCGTCCGTCTTTAGTTTGTATATACATTTTTAAAATGACGCACTGGTAAACCTATTTGTAAAAAAGGGTTAATAGCCTGCAGGCAAATGTTAATTAGACGAAATGAGGATATCATACCAAAGATTGAAATTAAAAAATAATATATCTTGATCTCATATTTCGTATTAAAATCAGATATTGAATAAAATGCAGATAAGTTCATGTATCGGATAAAATTACAGACGGATCTAGATCAAACCAGTACACACTCCGAATAGGTGTATTATAATAGAGCAACTTCATCCTCCCTTTCCATTTAACAGAATACGGAAAATTTAATATAAACATTGTATCCCCTTTGAATCAGTCTAATGGAATGTTTTAAAATATTATATCATTTGTTACCAGTTAGACCCTTGGAATGTTCTAGAATGATTAGAATTGTGTAATAATTGTTCGAGAATGTTCGGCTAAACTCGGGGTGACCTTGAAAACTCGTCGAGATTGGCTTCGTTGAACGTAACGTGACTTGACTTTCTTACCTATATGAAATTGTATGTGAATATGCTTGATAATGTATGCTTGTTAGGAAATGAATTTAAGGTATATAGACAGTAAGTCTTTTAAATAGATGAAACATATAAATTTTGTATGACAATAGGAGCTATTGGTATAGAATATAACACGATGATTTTAAATTGCACGTGTATATAAGCTATATTGTGCGTGTATGTGCGAGTATATGCTTTAAATTGCACGTGTATCTGTTTGAAATTGTATGTGAATATGCTTGATAATGTATGTATGTGATAGGAAATGAATTTAAGGTATATCGACAGTAAGTCTTTTCCGTAGAACTACAATAGTCATAGAAAGCAGCTTATGATCTACATATATACCTGTATTATGCTGTGTATACTAAATAAATGTTTGTAAAATATGTTTATATGTTTTATTTTTATCACGCCCATACTCTGATTTCTTGTCCAACAGGGTTGACTAGGCCATTTTTTTTTGTTTCAAGACTGTTTCTAGCCTAGCGACATAGTATATGTTAACATTTAATATTATATATAATTATATGTATATATCTGTCACGATCTATATATTTACTTGAATATTTATTAAACTGCCTACATAGGAATAATAATAAGACAAAACATAGAGTTAGGTTAAATTGTATTACGCACAATGCATAACACCGTCCGTCTTTAGTTTGTATATACATTTTTAAATGGCGCTCTGGTGCGTTCTGCTGATTGTTAATAGGGGGAGCCAAGGTTTATCATTTTATATTAATAAATTTTACCGATTTCTTAAAATAATTATCTTAATGTTAACATTTAATATTATATATATAATTATATGTATATCTGTCACGGTCTGTATATTTACTTGAATATTTATTAAACTGTCTACACAGGAATAATAATAAGACAAAACATTGAGTCAAGTTAAATTGTATTACGCTCAATGCATAACACCGTCCGTCCGTCTTTAGTTACCTCCATCCTTGAAGGACAAGCTTTCCCAATTTTTATTTGTTCGTTTGTTTTTAAAATGTCTTTCACCTTTCCCCTTGTGATGTAATCATATTAGGAGCTATGACATTTGTGAATATCTTTCTTAATGCCATTGGTTAATAATTCAAATAAAATATGGAGAACATACAGGGACAGATTGCTTTCCTGGATTTGGTCTTTCCATCGATGAAATTCTAAAATATTTTATTATTATTAACTATTATTGTTTGTTGTCAAAATTCGATATGATTCCCTTTTAAGGATGTGTTTATAACTTTCAACTCATAAATGAACGTAGCAAACAGTTGAGGGTTTGATTTAATTGTGTGCTTTCTATTTAAAGAAAATTCTATAAAAATTTAAAGTGTGTTCTTTTAAATGCTCTAAGAGACAGAAAGGGCTTTTTACCTGGAAATAGCTTAGTATACAATAACGAGGTACAATAGAGCCGTAAAATACATACATATAAGGCGTTTTATTTCTTTCAAGTGTATGTCTCTTCATATAGAATGCAACTATTGGTAAAGTCTATTAAATTAGAGACGGTGTCGGGTGCGTCATCGAAGCATATGTTATTGTTACAAGAGCGAGCGCTATCTTTAAACGAGCATTTATGCATATGCAACCAATTTCTTATAAAATCTATTGTAGATTGACATGTAAACAAGAAACAGCAGTATTACCGGCAGTTGAAAGAAAAATATGAAAGTCATACGCTGTTAATTCGCAGTCAGTTTGCACTTCGACTATATAAACTCAAAATATAATATATGTAAAATAATAATAGCTTTTTTAAAATATATATACCTGACTTAAATGGTACAAAATTCATTCTCTGTTTTTTTTTATCAATTCGTTAGGAAATAAGTTAAAACCTAACCGTCGTCGACTATACTCTTTTGTTTTTACTGTACAAGGATTTTAAAATGTTCAAGGGTTAGTACCTGCCTGCTATCATGTCTCAGGTAGTCAGCTAGACCTTTTTGGGGTATAGTGATGCATTTTAATCTGATAATTATCTCGATTTCAAGTCTCGGCAACGGGTCGGTTAGAATCTTGTTTTCACCCCTTGAAATGTCTAAAGGAATGTACATAGCCTAAGGCATATTATATTTTAAACGACCAATGAAATGTTTCCTTTTGTCTCGTAGGGAGCTAAATATTTGAAATAAGATTTTCACGTCAGTCCATTTCTATACGCTGTATGCGTGTGTGGTATATAACAGAGGCTTGAAAGATTAATAATAACTGGTTTTAAATTTAAAAAAGTGTCTGTTTATACTGAATATTCAAGCTTCTTCTTCTTCTTCCTGGTGAGGTGAGGTGGTTAAAAGTGTAAATATTTATTGTTTTTCCGTTTTTTTAATTTAAATGTGATACGCCAGAGGAGGGTAAGTCTATACATTTTTCTGCATTAGAATTAGGTTTTTCTCTTTTTATGTAGTTAATTTGTCCGTTGATACATGTTAGTGTTAGAAACCATTCCGATTCCTGAACGTGATTCAATAGTCTATGTGTATTTATTTTAACGTAATTTTCTTAACATTGAGATCCGAAACCCCTTCACGAAGGGGAGCTACTGACATAGATACGACGGTTAGACGAGCTTGTAAACCTCGCGGTTGTGTCAAAGACTGTCGGTTTCTTTAAATTTCATGATCTCTTTGGTGTAGAAAACTTCATTAGAATACCGCGGTCTTGTAGTCATCCGCGAAATATAAAATTCTAGGGCTGGTGATGTCTCATTTTTTACTAGCAAAGGGAGAAGGGCGACTATATAAAAGGGTAGATCGTTATCCGCGAGAGAGGGTACACGAAAAGTAGAAACATAATTCCTATCTGACATTATTATTTCTTCTTCTTCTTCTTCTAGAAAAGTTAGAAAGAGTACAGGGTGTGTGCATGAGTGAGAGAGAGAGAGAGAGAGAGAAAGGCGGCAGAACTTGTAGGTAGCGAGAGATAGCTAGCTAGGTACGCAAGACATTAAACGCTAGGGGTAGGGGTTTCAAGATGATTACCTATGGTAGGGAGAAAGATGACCGAACCAATCAGAGCGTGTTTCAAGATGACAGACTCTTTATTCTTTTACAATAATTTTGCGAGGGCCAATATGTTAATGAGTAGTTCACTTACTGTAATGTGTAGTAATCTTAATTTAATTTGCGCAGAATGCGATATTATGTTTAAGGGATTATCGTTTATTTGTCAAGTTCTTGTAAATAAACATGAGGATATACCTGATTAATACATACAAAACAATAGGTTAAGTACATTGTAATTAGGTTTTTTTTGTAAATTCATATTTTTCCCTATTTGGGTATAAACCTGTAAGGAAATAAATTTAACACTTTTCATGTTGTTAATAATATAAACAATTTAAAATTTTAATGCTGAATTAATTATCTTAAATTATTATATGTAATTAAAGTATTAATGACGATAATTATTTTAAGAAATCAGTAAAATTTATTAATATAAAATGATAAACCTTGGCACCCTTTCTTCATGACGCCCTCTAGTAGTAGTACACAGTCTGCAGGTCATAAAGTTTCCCTTCATGGTTGGCGTGGTAAAATGGCGCCCAAAGTTCAAAAATGGTCCTCGTTCAATCAGAGAACAGCAGGCGTGTATTTCAAAATGGCGCTAGTCCAATCAGAGAACAGCAGGCGTGTCATCCAAAAATGGCACTCGTCCAATCAGAGAACAGCAGGCGTATCGTCCAAGATGGCGTCGACCAATCAGAAGCAAGGGGAGGAGCTACAGGAGTAGGGATAGCCAATCAGAAGCAGTAGGCGCGGTCGCCATCTTGGATTTGTCACGTTTTCGGCGTTTTTGGACCTCCATAAGAAATAACATGGGATTTTGCGCTCGAACTGTCCTAGCATATCTACTTATTAGAAGAAGCCGCTTGGAAGCGTGTTAAGGCTAAAGACTCTAAATTAGTGGAAAAAGCATCAGCTCTGTTTGTAACCGGTATAATGAAGGCTAAAAGAAAGTTGGGAATGGGCGTAAAGACAAACACACTGTCGGCGAAAAACGGTCTCGCTAGAAAGATGATGAAGAAAACTGTCACTTTCAAAGGTGGCGTTTTAAAGAAGCTTGTTGGTGTAGTGAATCGTGCAAGCCAGAGACTCACGGGTAAAGATTTAATACATCATGCCCTGAGAGCTGCCAGAAGAATCATTCAAAACGTAGGCGGTCGAAAAAACGTTAAAGTACCCCGAATAATTCCTGTGCCTACAGCTACAGGGGGTATTTTACCACTCATACCAATTTTTGCTGGCCTCTCGGCTCTCGGTGCAATTATAGGAGGCGCTTCGGGCGTAGCAAAAGCTGTTAACACTGCTAATAGTAATAAGAGACAGCTAGAAGAAACTACACGGCATAATAAAAGTATGGAAGCTATCGCTTTAGGCGGTAAGAACGGGAACGCCCTTTACCTGAAGCCGTATAGAGCTGGCGGAGCTGCATTGTACTTAAAACCATATGTCAGGCGGTCAAAAAACTGAATAACTTGCCTCGGAGACCACTTACAGACCTAGATATAATAAAACATGCTAAAGACATTCCCTATTTTAGAGGTGTCTATATGAGAACAAGTCTACCTGCAACAAAACCTTTGCAATTCGAAAGAGCTATTGTTAATCTTGACGACGCTGGAGGACCGGGTACTCATTGGGTTGCCTATAGAAAGGATCGAAACGTGGTTTTGTACTATGACCCCTTCGGAGACCTGAGACCACCAGAGTAGGTATTGCCCCAGTTGAGTCCATCCCCACTCCTACTACCTGACGTCATCAGGTGTGATGACGCCATGTCACCTGACTGACAGGTGATGATTGAGGTGAGAATTATTAGCGGTTACCTGTGAAATGATTAGCGGTTACCTGTGAAATGATTAGCGGTTACATGATTAAAGGTGCTGATTAGCAAAGGTGATGATTAGCAAAGGTGATGATTAGCAAAGGTGATGATTAGCAGAGGTGTGGATTAGCAAAGGTAATAATTAAAAAATTTGAAATGGTTAGAAGGGGTGAGGTAGCATGTGATCTAATTAAATTGATATGGTTTACCTATGACATGATTAGAAGGGATAAGGTAATATGTGATCTAATTAAAGAATTTGATATGATTATAAGGGGTTAGGTAACATGTGATCTGAATAAAGGTACGGCTTTGATAGGGTGATCTGCTTAAAGGTGTTGATGCAAAGGTAATAATTAAAAAATTTGATATGGTTAGAAGGGGTGAGGTAGCATGTGATCTAATTAAATTGATATGGTTTACCTATAACATGATTAGAAGGGATAAGGTAATATGTGATCTAATTAAAGAATTTGATATGATTATAAGGGGTTAGGTAACATGTGATCTGAATAAAGGTACGGCTTTGATAGGGTGATCTGCTTAAAGGTGTTGATTTGAGAGGGTGATCTGAATAAAGGTAGGGATTTGATAGGATGATCTGTTTAAAGGTAAGGATTTGATAGGGTGATCTGCTTAAAAGGTATTGATTTGAGATAGCTTACGATATGATTAAAGGTTATGATTACAAAGGTGATAATTGAGTAGCGGATACCTAAGATATGATAAAAGGTGTGAGGTGAGAATTGATTAGAGATAGCTTGCGATATGATTAAAGGTTATGATTAGCAAAGGTGAAAATTAAAGGATTTGAAATAATTAGAAGGGATGAGGTAATCTGTGATCTAATTAAATTGATATGGTTCGTTGGTGATAGGATTAAAGGTTATCATTAGAAAGGTGAGAACTGGTTAGAGGTAGCTCGTGATATGATTGAAGGTGATGATTAGAAAGGTGTGAAGTGAGAATTGGTTAGAGGGAGCATGTGATAGCATTTTAAACGAATTGAGTATTATTTATATAGTTTACGTAGAAAAGCTTTTAGATATTCTCACACATTTCTTAATAGTACTGCATACATCTGATTGATAAAAATAACATTTCTCTGATTAGAAATATAGTAAACACTAATTATAATTTATCGAAACTATTTGCGTTTCACAGGCTTGAAATAAAAATCTGTTAAAATGTGTTTATTGTATTGTATTGTAATTACTGAAGATTATAGGGAAGCATGTGATAGCATTTTAAACGAATTGAGTATTATTTATATAGTTTACGTAAAAAAGAACGAATTTAATAAATGTACCTGAGCAATTATAATTAGAAAATATTATATAGTATCATTATGCCTAAAATTAAATTAATTGTATCCACGATTTCCATTAAATACAATAAGATTATATTGCTGTAGAAATAAATAGTTTGATTGCATTATTCGGTAATATTTAAACAAGTCGAAGTATTATCGATATCAATTTCCTACTAATTAATATAATCAGTAATTTGTTTACAATAAGTGTGAGAATATTAAACACATTTTAATCATTTGTGTAGTTCTTTTGATTTCGTTTAATATATATTCAGTAATTTGTTTACAACAAGCGTGAGAATATTTAATACATTCTAATCATTTGTGTACAGTTCTTTTGATTTTATTTTGGTGAGAACCGGAAGTAGTTCAACTATAGTTTGATTAAAAAGGGAAAAAATTAGATTAGATTTAATTAGGTGGTCTAATTACGTAGATTATTTAACTTTCCCTCTTATTAGACTGTCACGAACGTATGTAGTATACTTCTAAATTCATGAATACCCTATACAAGTATTCTAACTAGACAATAAAGGTTCACTGAGATTATATACCTTATAATGTAGCAATAGAATTTTTTCTAAATTTTATTCTTTAAGTTTCATTTAATAATTTTCTAGTTTCTAGACATAATGTAGTTTTGAACAAATGCTAGCCTTTTTCGTTATATCTACTACCTTGTAAACTGTTTCTAAATATGTGTTCTTATTGTTTATGCATCATATAGATATTCGTCGCCATATTTAAACGTTATTTTATAATATATCATACATTTTCAATAGCTTCGAAATACGCAGATATGTAATAATATACTATAAAGTACTAATATATATATATACTATAAAGTAATATACTATAAAGTAATATACTATAAAGTAATATACTATAAAGTAATATAGAATATACGTTACAGAGAAGTTTAATTTTCCATGCAACAAATGACCTATATATATATATATATATATATATATATATATATATATATATATATATCTATAGGGCACCACTATGCGTCCCCCCATGTAAAATCTTAGGTTCAAGCAGCGTCCGAAGTCACTCGGCGTCCGGATATACGGACGCTGGGTGACTTGTGCCTCAAAATTGCACCATATGAAGCTTAAAGTGTCTAGATGGCGAAAATGTAAAAATTAGCTGTGCGCAGTTTGACACCCATTCCTGATTCGTGTATAAAATCGTAGTTCGAGCGTTTGCCACACGCAGCGCTAATAGCGCGGGATTTGTATACATTTGTATACAAATTTATGGCATAGGTTTACCCTGCGTCCGCATATTTAACAAGAATTGTGTTGGTAACACTGATTCCTTTGTGGCTAGACAGTGACGTCATTTCAACGGGACTTCACTTTATGCATTGTATTTCTTAGTAAAGATTGCGTCATTTAAGGTGACAAAAATTCGTACATATTATATTTTGTTAAAGCTATTTAAGAAACACTTTTAATACGTTTCATTTATGCGTCATGTAAATTTCGTTTAAACCGGTTTTAATTGCTCCTACAAATGGGCGATAATTTTAATAAAATCGTAAGATTTAATTCAAAGCTCTATTGATTTAAGTGAAACAAACGTAACCATTATTATATTATCATTCAGTATTTAATCAATCACTGATGCTGTTAGCTAGTAATAAATCTGGCTGTTTAATCTTATCCCATATTATATTTTAAAATTTTTCAAACACATATGTTTGTGAGGCAGACAGTGACATCATTTCAAACGGGACTTCTTATGCATTAAAATATTGAAATTAAATAACTTTTACAACTTCTAATTTGTTAGATGACATACAAACTTGAGATTTGGCACAATTATAGGAATTGGGATTCTTGTAAGTAGGAAAATAAAAAAATATATTTATGTCAACCCTCGCACCCCCTGTTAGGAGTTGTAAAACTTCTAGATGACTTAGAAACTTGAAATTTGGTGTAATTATAGGATTTAAGATTATTATAAAGAAAAATATAAAAAAAATGTTATCATGTCAACCCCTGCACCCCGTTCTGGGGTTGCAAAACTTCTAGATGACATACAAACTTGAAATTTGGTATAGCGATGGAATTTAGGACTCTTCTAAAGAAAAATTTTAAAAAAATTATTAAATCAACCCCCATCTTCCATTTGGGGGTTGTAAAAGTTCTAGATGACATACAAACTTGAAATTTAGTATAGCGATGGAATTTAGGACTCTCCTAAAGAAAAATTTAAAAAAAATATTAAATCAACCCCCATATTCCATTTGGGGGTTGCAAAACTTCTAGATGACATACAAACTTGAAATTTGGTATAGTGATAGGGTTTAAAACTCTCGTAAAGAAAAATTTTAAAAAAATTATTAAATCAACCCCCATATTCCATTTGGGGGTTGTAAAAGTTCTAGATGACATACAAACTTGAAATTTAGTATAGCGATGGAATTTAGGACTCTCCTAAAGAAAAATTTAAAAAAATTATTAAATCAACCCCCATATTCCATTTGGGGGTTGCAAAGCTTCTAGATCACATACAAACTTGAAATTTGGTATAGCGATGGAATTTAGGACTCTCCTAAAGAAAAATTTAAAAAAATTATTAAATCAACCCCCATATTCCATTTGGGGGTTGTAAAACTTCTAGATGACATACAAACTTGAAATTTGGTATAGCGATGGAATTTAGGACTCTCCTAAATAAAAATTAAAAAAAAATTATTAAATCAACCCCCATATTCCATTTGGGGGTTGTAAAACTTCTAGATCACATACAAACTTGAAATTTGGTATAGCGATGGAATTTAGGACTCTCCTAAAGAAAAATTTAAAAAAATTATTAAATCAACCCCCATATTCCATTTGGGGGTTGTAAAACTTCTAGATGACATACAAACTTGAAATTTGGTATAGCGATGGAATTTAGGACTCTCCTAAATAAAAATTTTAAAAAAATTATTAAATCAACCCCCATATTCCATTTGGGGGTTGTAAAAGTTCTAGATGACATAGAAACTTGAAATTTAGTATAGCGATGGAATTTAGGACTCTCCTAAAGAAAAATTTAAAAAAATTATTAAATCAACCCCCATATTCCATTTGGGGGTTGCAAAACTTCTAGATGACATACAAACTTGAAATTTGGTATAGTGATAGGGTTTAGGACTCTCCTAAAGAAAAATTTAAAAAAATTATTAAATCAACCCCCATATTCCATTTGGGGGTTGTAAAACTTCTAGATGACATACAAACTTGAAATTTGGTATAGCGATGGAATTTAGGACTCTCCTAAATAAAAATTAAAAAAAAATTATTAAATCAACCCCCATATTCCATTTGGGGGTTGTAAAACTTCTAGATCACATACAAACTTGAAATTTGGTATAGCGATGGAATTTAGGACTCTCCTAAAGAAAAATTTAAAAAAATTATTAAATCAACCCCCATATTCCATTTGGGGGTTGTAAAACTTCTAGATGACATACAAACTTGAAATTTGGTATAGCGATGGAATTTAGGACTCTCCTAAATAAAAATTTTAAAAAAATTATTAAATCAACCCCCATATTCCATTTGGGGGTTGTAAAAGTTCTAGATGACATAGAAACTTGAAATTTAGTATAGCGATGGAATTTAGGACTCTCCTAAAGAAAAATTTAAAAAAATTATTAAATCAACCCCCATATTCCATTTGGGGGTTGCAAAACTTCTAGATGACATACAAACTTGAAATTTGGTATAGTGATAGGGTTTAAGACTCTCGTAAAGAAAAACAAAAAATTTTATTAAGTCAACCCCCGCACTTTATTTGGGGGTTGTAATACTTCTAGATCACACACAAACTTGAAATTTGGTATATTTATAGGGTTTAGGATTCTAGTAAATAAAAATTAAAAAAAATGTTATTATGTCAACCCCGCATCCCCTTTTAGGGTTGTAAAACTTCTAGATGACATACAAATTTGAAATTTGGTATAGCGATGGAATTTAGGACTCTCCTAAAGAAAAATTAAAAAAAATTATTAAATCAACCCCCATATTCCATTTGGGGGTTGTAAAACTTCTAGATCACATACAAACTTGAAATTTGGTATAGCGATGGAATTTAGGACTCTCCTAAAGAAAAATTTAAAAAAAATTATTAAATCAACCCCCATATTCCATTTGGGGGTTGTAAAACTTCTAGATGACATACAAACTTGAAATTTGGTATAGCGATGGAATTTAGGACTCTCCTAAATAAAAATTTTAAAAAAATTATTAAATCAACCCCCATATTCCATTTGGGGGTTGTAAAACTTCTAGATCACATACAAACTTGAAATTTGGTATAGCGATGGAATTTAGGATTCTCCTAAAGAAAAATTTAAAAAAATTATTAAATCAATCCCCATATTCCATTTGGGGGTTGTAAAACTTCTAGATGACATACAAACTTGAAATTTGGTATAGTGATAGGGTTTAAGACTCTCGTAAAGAAAAACATAAAAAATCTTATTAAGTCAACCCCTGCAATTTATTTGGGGGTTGTAATACTTCTAGATCACACACAAACTTGAAATTTGGTATATTTATAGGGTTTAGGATTCTAGTAAATAAAAATTAAAAAAAATGTTATTATGTCAACCCCGCATCCCCTTTTAGGGTTGTAAAACTTCTAGATGACATACAAACTTGAAACTTGGTATAGCGATAGAATTTAGGACTCTCCTAAAGAAAAATTTAAAAAAATTATTAAATCAACCCCCGTATTCCATTTGGGGGTTGTAAAACTTCTAGATGACATAAAAACTTAGAATTTGGTTTAGTTATAGGGTTTAGAGTTCTCGTAAAGAAAAATATAAAAAATCGTTATTATGTTAACCCTCCGCTACCCCTTTAGGGGTTGTAAAACGGGACTTCACTTTATGTATTTAAGTAATGAAATTAAATAGTCTTTATAACTTCCGAATTTCTAGAGTACATACAAACTTGAAATTTGGTATATTTACAGAGTTTCGGATTCTCGTCTAGCGAAAAATTAAAAAAACGTTAAAAAAACCCATATTTATATTTTCAAAATTTTGTTCTGTTTTGGGTAGCAGCCACCTCTTAGAATTTCTACACACGGGAAGAATAGTAAACAATCTTTGCGTTTGATTTTCGAACGGGTGCCGTGAAAGAACATAAAAAGTCACCTATTTTATAGATTTTGCGAAGTTGAGGGTCTAAGGGGGTAGCAACCAACCCTTAGAATTTTGAAATACGGGAAAAATAGTAAATAATCTTTGTTGCGGTTCATATTTGAATGGGTGACGTGAAAGAACATAAAAAGTTACATACTTTACGGATTTTGCGACATTAAGGGTCTAAGGGGTAGCCAGCCATCCCTTAGAATTTGCAAATGTGGAGAAAATAGTAAAGCAGTTTATTTGCGTTTCATTGTTGAATGGGTTGCGTGAAAGAACATAAAAACGCACATGCTTCACCGATTTTGCGAAATTCAGGATATAAGGGGGTAGCAGCCAACCCTTAGAATTTCTAAATGTGAAAAAATAGCAACGATTTTTGTTGCGCTTCATTTTCATGGTTATCATGAAAAAACATAAGAAGTCGCATATTTTATGGTTAATAATATACAAGATACTTTTTAGATTTTGCAAAATTCAGATTTCAAAGTCGTACTTCAAATGTTTAAATGTGAAAAAAATAGTAAACACTTAGCCACTTAACGGGTTCTGGCCTATTTAACAGTCTACACTCAATCATCCGGACAAGCTTTTGGTTATAGTAATGGAATTAAAAGAACTTCGTAGATTTCGGCTTCTTGTTTACGAAAACAGTATTAGAATACATTCACTTTATTATTTCATTATCATTCACTTTAAACCTGTAGTACCTTATTACTTTTTTATTCAGAATCCCACTTGCTATCGATTTCCATACTTCAAATCTAATCGTTCCATTTAAAAAAATCCAGCACCAGCACAAGTTCTAAGATGTGTTCTGATTTCGTAAACTAGAGGTCAAGGTTTTTTTGTTATTGCACTGTTATTGTTAAAATTAGGAACATTTCTTTGAGAAAAATAATGCCTACATGAAAAGTGTTCATTTAACCAAAACGAAATCAAAAAATTAATAAACAAGAAAACATAATTCCCTATTTTTTATATAAATCTTAAATGAATTGCTTTTTGGTCTGAAAATTAGAACCCAAGGTTTCTTTCTATAACCCCTACAAAAATTTCATAGATATATGGCATGTACTTTCTGAGATAAAAACTAATTTGTTTTTAATAAAATTGTCCCTAAAAATGGGTAACTTTTATTACCTATTGTCTGATAAAAAACAAAAGTAGCTATAGCATTTAGAAATATAATATTTTACTAAAGTTAAGCTTTATTAAAGTCAGAGGACTCGAGAAAAAAATGGATATTAGATAATCAGGAATATAACTCAATATTATAGTTTGAAAGACGTCCTTATAAAAAGTTAATGTTGTTAGCAAGAGAATATTTCCTTGTAAGCATGGATTAAATTTCATTGCAGGTGTGCAAGTCTATAAAGTGACGTAATTTTGTGTATGCTATAACGCACACGTAAAAAACAAAAGCTAATTATTGTGTAAAATGACACTTAATTCGAATTCTAGTTAGCGAATAGATTCTGATATTGGGCTATTGCCAGAAATTCCATTTTTTTCAAATTATGCACGATGGTACATTTTATATACTAGAATGATTGCTTGAAGCTGGAAAAAGAACTTAAAATTGTCAACTAATAGACCCAACCTGTGTATTCTTGTATATAACTTTTATCGGTCAGTTGTGTTTACAAATTTTTAATCGTGTTCCTTTTAACACTCGTTTTTCGGGGATTTTCCAAGGAGTAGAGGTTCTCTTTTGCAATTATGAATTTGATAACGGTTACAGCTGTACATATAAGTAAATGTAAAAAACAATTCATTTATGCAGCATTCATTCGGAGCATTTAAGAATTAAAGTAAACATTTTAGGTTCTCAGAATTGTATGATGAACAATTTGACGTCGCGTCATCAAACATCGTATCAAATATCATGTTACTGAAGATTTTAGTTGCCCATTGCAAAATCTTAATTATTTATGCTGCCAGATTTTAAATTTTTCTTTATATTCTTGAATCTGAAATTTTTTGAAAATATTTTAAATGTTTACACTTGAAACCACCTAAACAAATTTTGGTTAAAAAGTCTTGAATAATTATTGTTTTAAATGCGTTAATAGGATTGAATTAAGATTATTATTTTTTGTTTAAAAGACTGACATGGAATTATAAATTATAGGACCTTCGTCCAGCTTCAAGCAATCATTGTAGTATAAAATGTACCATCGTGCATAATTTTTTCTATCAAAGAAGAAGGAAAGTGGCAAACACTCTCTTATACTGCATGCACGCAGGCCCCAGTTTTTTTCTGCCTGTCATTTTCTACGAGTTTCTCAAAATATTTTTTATGTCACTATGTGTAGTTTATAGCAATTTAAATTTGTCCAACAAGCGTTGATCTTCGTACACTGGTATAACACCGTAAGCGTTTCAAAATGGAAAACAGCATTCCAATTATACTGTCTCAACAAGGATTTTCGAAGCTCCACTGTCTTTGAGGTATAGCCCAATGCATGAGAGTACCACTTTTAGGAGATGAATCCCTCCAAGACCAAGCAATAGGTTGGGATTTTTGTTAGACACACTGAATTTATTTGAGCATGTGATGTACTTCTTCATTGCATCACAATGAACCCTTTAGTTCAGTTACATTTGATTTTCTAAGAAATAGAGAAACCATACAAGATCCTTGGGAAGGTTTTTACTTCATTTTCTTCGTTAACGTCACTATTTCCTTTTGTTTTGATAGTACAGTAGCTTTTGAGCAGTACAGTAGTTTTTTCTTTTCCTTTGTGTCATAATTTTTTGCAGTTTTCAATTTTCCAACACCATAGTGTGTTATTGTCGAATAATTTATATGAAGAAAAGAAGTTGTCAAGGAAAATATTATGATTAGGGTTATTCTCTACAATAGATAGTAGATAAAAAACAAAGTCACCTCCCAACCCAAGTCTGGATTTTTTATTATTTGGAGGATAACTTGTATCAGTACCCTTCATCTGAACAGATATACCATAATTTGAAACCGAATCTTACCGGTTTCACTTTTAGAAGCATTTTGTTGCGAGTGCCGTTCAAAATATGGAACTATCTGTTCATCTAGTAATATAAGTTGCACGAGAATACTCCATACTGCATGAGTTTTTCATTCATGATGTAAAAATTACCTACTAAGATTTACCAAAAAGAATGAAGTGAATATAATCATGGGTGACTTCAACGGAAAGATAGGTAAAGGAAGAGTGCAATATATTGTTGAAGACCATGGTATTTGCAAACGAAACGATAGGGGGGATATCTGGTACAGTTCTGTAATGAAGAAAACTTAATGGTAGCAAACACCTGGTTCCAACTTCCAGAAAGGCGATTGTACACTTAGAAGTGTACTTAGGACCAGGAGACAATGAAGGAAATATCATAAAAAATCAAATAGATTATATACTGATTGATAAACGATATAGAAACGGAATTAAAGTTGTAAGAACTTATCCTGGATCAGACATATGATCTGATCAGAACCCCGTAGCTGAAAAACGTGAGATTAAATTGAAGAAAATCCGGAAGAGAAATAAAACAAGACCTAACTTTGAGAAACTGGGGGAACCACAAATAAAAGAGGAAATAACACGAGTTTTGAATAGTAAGTTTAGGGAAACGGTATAATTGGAAACAGAAACAATGGAAAACTTTTGGCAGTCTGTTAAAAATGTAAACATGAAGTACAAGAAAATGAATTGGAAAACCAAGAGCAGAGAGCAAAACAGAGATGGATGACGGAAGAAATCCTTTTATTGATGAACGAAAGAAGGAAGTACAAACATAAAGACTATAATAAATATAAAGAAATCCATAAAAAGATTACAAGGCTTATAAGAGAGGCAAAGGAGACCTGGATGGAGAAACGTTGTCAAGTACTCGAAGAGCTGCCAAGAAAGCATGATTTCTTTAACACACAAAAAAGAAGATAAAAGAAATAACTGGAAATAAAACCCATCAACACGATATCTTAGTCACAGATAGTAACAAAAAAACAATAGACCCAAACGAGATAGAAGAGATTTTGACAAGCTATATACAAGAGCTTTTTGATGATATCAGAATGTAACCAGAACCAAGAGAAATAGATCAAGAAGATTAGCCATTGAGAATTATTATAGCAGAAGTGAAACACGCAATAAAACTATCAAACCACGTAGAGTCTCAGGTGAAGATAACATCTATACTGAGATGCGTAAAGTATTAGACGATGAAAGCCTCAACATCTTAACATCTTTCTTAAATAGAATATACTATACAGGAATCGTACCACACGACTGGACCCAACTTACTTTTATTCCGATACCTAAAAAGAGCGGAGTAAAACAGTGCTCACAGTACCGATTGATTAGCCTGATGAGCCATGTACAGTAGATAATGCTAAGAACATGCATCAACGAGTACACACAAAATGCGGACAATATGTAGGAGAAGAACAATTTGGTTTTCGCTTAGGCATTGGAACTAGAGAAGCAGTTCAAGGTCCTAGGACTAGCAGAAATACATAAAACAAAATTAAATAGCTTATCGGTATCTCCAGTGTAAGTGACTCCTGCGTACAATGTTGCTTCCTCACGGCTTGCTCCAAAATTATAAGTCTGGATTTCTTCAGCTAGTTTGCAAGCATAATTTTCAGAGAAGTCTATATGTAGTAACCCTTCATTCTTACTAAGACTGTTTTTCAGTGTGTTCTAAGCAGCATTTTCATTTTTAATGTTAAATTTATATTTATTTTTAAAGTTTTCATTTCTTCTTGAACCTCTCCCTCCAACTCTCGGACAGGTTTAGTAACATTGATTTTAGCTGCAATCTTAACATTAAATTGAACCTTTTCTTCATTTTATTTTGACATTTCAGAGGCCTGCCATACATATGCAATGCGGAAGCCTTACTACATGTTACAGGAGTTCATATGAATTTTCATTATCTACAAGTTTTAGTGGCTTTAGTTTTTGTGGTTTGAAGCTTATGTTTGCACGTTGCTTGTACAAGCAGGTAGCTCTGTTTATTTCATTAGGTTTGCATACATAATATAGACGGTAATAACATAGGGATGGCATCGAGAGAATGTACTGTAGGATATTTTTGTTTTGTGTGCAAGGCCAATTGTTTTATTTGCTAAACTATAAAGACGGTAGTGTCCTATATCAATGTACATCAACAAAGCATTTAAAAATATTTTCCGTTGGTTTTTTTGACCTCCAGCAACTCTCCAAGGTTTCACCAGCGAGTCATGCAAAACTAGAGTACGGATTGCTTATTCCTCATTGCTTTTTCCTTTTCCAGGTCCAAGTCCAACAAAACGTTTCCCTGCAGTTTTTTTTTATTCAGAGATGGGCATTAGTTTTTCTTCAGGTGTTTTCATAACTGTATTGTTTTCAGTTTTTTTCTACTTAAATGCTTTCTTCTTCTTTTCACATACTCAAGTTTGCTCAAAACAAATAGCCAGAAACCCAAGTGCAGAGAGGTTTCTTTTTGTATCTGAACTTGCCGGACGAAGAGAACACAAAAAAATTGAACAGCTAAAAAATCATTTGGCAGGTCAATCACCGCTGGATATTTTTCTAAAACTTTTTGATGATGAAGTTCAAGATATAGTATTGCGATTTTTTGTAAAGTAGGCTCATGATAAATGAACTCGCTAAATGGAAAACTTTGTAATTATTTACAAAAATAATTATAACAATTTAGATATCGATATTATTGGTTGTCTTGTTTTATGGACTTGCAGTGCTGATAAATGTATGAGATGCAAACTTTGGTGTTTTATAAATGTAAAACTTCACGCTTATAAAATATAATCATGTAAAAGTCATCATCAGATGCAAAACTCACGGGAAATGTGAGATTGTTAGGTGCAAGACTCAAGTTCACTAACAATGTAAACGCAGAGTTTTGTATTTAGTGGGCTCAAATAATACACACGATTTTATATTTACAAGGGAAAAACTTTTCAGTTTTATTGGCATCCTGTTTTTATTAGGCTATCATACGTTGCCCCAAGCTAATTTGTGTTGGTATGTTGAAGAAGGCAAAGGAGTCGATATTGCATAGAACTGCATGACGAGAAACAAATTCAGAAATATTCAGTAAGCTCGATAAAACTGTTACATTTTCTAACTTTGCGGCCTTTTTTACATCTTCTTTTTCTTAAGGTGCTATCTTCTTATAGAAGGTTAACAACAACTTCGGCAAATCGTTCACTATCTTTTGCTATTCTTAGTAATAACTGTGAGTTTAGGCCAGTGCAGTCTCTCACATTTCTCAACCATGAGCCTTGTCTCCTGCCAGTTCTCTTCTACCCTCAATCTTGCCCTCCATTATCAGTCTTAGGTATGGCTCAGCAGAAGTTCAAGAGTTGCAGGGAGAGGTTCAAGAAGAAATGAAAACTTTAAAAATAAATATAAATTTAACATTAGAAATAAAAATGCTGCTTACAACACACTGAAAAAGAGTCTTAGTAAGAGTGAAGGGTTACTCCATATAGTCTTCTCTGAAAATTATCCTTGCAAACTAGCTGAAGAAATCCAGACTCATCATTTTGGAGCAAGCCGTGAAGAAGCAGTCATTTACGTTGGACATACCGATAAGCTATTTAATTTTGTTCTATGTATTTCTGCAAGTCCAGATCATGTCCTGCAGCTATTTGGGCACACTTAATCCTGTCTTTACCTTTCTGTCGCAACAATTGCCAAGAATCCAAAAAGTTTATTTGTTTTCAGATAGACTCTCCATTCTTTAATAAGGTAGTTAGTTATCTTTAAACTTTGATGCATTGAGTATTCCTTAACTATCTTTGTAACATAAACGGTTTTTGTATTTAGTCAAAGTAAAACTTCTAACCGAGAAACAAGAACAACGACGAGTGACATGGACTAAATATGTAGTTGTCCTAGACAATGTTCCAGAGAATGACTGGTATAAGGTCATATTCAGCGACTAGTCAAAGTCTGGTGTTTTCGTTGGTTACTCTCGCAAAAGACTGATCGGAGCTAAACATGAAGCATTCCATAAGTACTGCTTAAAACGTACGGTTAGGTTTCCTCAAGGTGCAATAGTTTAGAGCTATATGTCAGCTGGAGGGTTAGAATGATTTCAGTCCATAGACGGCACAGTTAATGTTGAAAAGTATCAGCAAATTCTTAACGCAAACTTGTTACCAATCGTTAAAAATCGATCTTGACCGCGATTTAATCTTTCAACAAGATGGTGCTTCTTACCACACATCAAAAACGACCAAAAAATGGTTTGAAAATCATAATTTCAAAGTTGTTGAATGATCCTCAAGCAGTTCGGATCTTTAGTGTTATTGAATTTGAAATTATCAGCAAGTGGGGCATTATCCAATTTAGATAATTGTAATCCCCAAGTTAGAAGTATGTCAGCCAAAATTTAAGAGGCGAATAAAGCAAAGCGAGATGTTAAATCTTATTGAATTGTATTTATAAACTGCTATCTGAATATTTAGTTGTCAGCGAGTTTTATTGAATTTTTGAAAATTGTTTTCTGCAGATCTTTTTTTACAGAAGTTAATGGTTATTGTTTGAAAATGGTGTAATTTGGAACACTAGTAGGAAAAATAAACACAGAATTCATGAAACTGTCCAAATACATATTTAGTTGTTAGGGCTCGTACATGTTTTGTAAATTTCACAGAGGAACATCGATAACTTAATACCAGAATGTATATTTAAAAGGTAAATAAAATAAATAAAGGTTGCTCATGAAACTAAAATTTGCAAGTAATAAAAATTTCTTTCTCAAAATATTATTCCAAACACAAATGAAAATGATCCGAAATAAACAATTATATATAACAAGGTTACAAGAAATGTGTTTAATACCAAAAATAGGTGAATAGATTAGCATGATCTTACATTTTAGATATGATATTATTTACTACGTATTATGAATGCACAGCTGTTTTCTTCTGAAACTAATAATGGTTTCAATTTATAAAAAATCAGTAATTGATTAAAATAAAGTAAGCACTAATAACGAAAACAAAAACGTCATTTTAAGAGATTGCTAGTCAATAATATTTTTGTTGCATCTTTATTTAAATATTTTTAAATTACATAAAAATACATCTGCACTGACCGCTGGACCTTGAAATTCCCATCTAAACTATCTTTATCACTACCCAAACTTTTTTTGCCAAATTTCTCTTTAGGCAATATTTGATAATATTGTTGCATGCGCTCATTTTTAAGGTTTAATTTAAAAAAATAATCAGCTTTCTAGCTCAAATATGTTTGGAGATATAACGATTTAAACCACTGGAAGAACTTAAAAAACTGAAAGCTCTAATTAACACATTAAATCGCTCGGCTCTATAAAATATAGAACGAGAAAATGTACTACAGAATGTCAATAAGAAATAAAACAACGAATCTGATATTTTTAATTAGGTATTGAAATTAAAATGCGTTCCCAATAAAAATTAACAAGTCAATCAAAAATCAATATATTTCATTATTTCATAAAATCAATTATTAGTCGTTATAAATAACCAATAAGTTTTACCTTGTGCGATCGAATAGTAACTGTTTTGTAAAACAGTGACAGAAAGAAGATAATTTAAGAAGAACTACAAATTCCTTTTTATAGTTTGCTTTAATAGACATGTAAAACGTAGTTTCTAGTACATAAACAAACATAAATACAAAACAATACATCTGCACTGACCGCTGGACCTTGAAATTCCCATCTAAACTATCTTTATCACTACCCAAACTTTTTTTGCCAAATTTCTCTTTAGGCAATATTTGATAATATTGTTGCATGCGCTCATTTTTAAGGTTTAATTTAAAAAAATAATCAGCTTTCTAGCTCAAATATGTTTGGAGATATAACGATTTAAACCACTGGAAGAACTTAAAAAACTGAAAGCTCTAATTAACACATTAAATCGCTCGGCTCTATAAAATATAGAACGAGAAAATGTACTACAGAATGTCAATAAGAAATAAAACAACGAATCTGATATTTTTAATTAGGTATTGAAATTAAAATGCGTTCCCAATAAAAATTAACAAGTCAATCAAAAATCAATATATTTCATTATTTCATAAAATCAATTATTAGTCGTTATAAATAACCAATAAGTTTTACCTTGTGCGATCGAATAGTAACTGTTTTGTAAAACAGTGACAGAAAGAAGATAATTTAAGAAGAACTACAAATTCCTTTTTATAGTTTGCTTTAATAGACATGTAAAACGTAGTTTCTAGTACATAAACAAACATAAATACAAAACAATACATCTTCACTGACCGCTGGACCTTGAAATTCCCATCTAAACTATCTTTATCACTACCCAAACTTTTTTTGCCAAATTTCTCTTTAGGCAATATTTGATAATATTGTTGCATGCGCTCATTTTTAAGGTTTAATTTAAAAAAAGAATCAGCTTTCTAGCTCAAATATGTTTGGAGCTCTAATTAACACATTAAATCGCTTGGCTCTTTAAAATATAGAACTAGGTATTAGTAGCAATAAGTATCATCACAATTTTTTATATGCATTTAACCTATAATAATAAATTAACCTACACAATTTAAATAGTTTTCATCTAGAAAATACATATTAAAATCAACTAAATTCAACTGAATTAAATAAAATTCAGACACAATTGAATGGAAGTGAAAGATTTATTAAGTAGCTTTAATAAAATTATTTTTGTCACTTTAAATGACGCAATCCTTACTGAGAAACACACATAGTATTTTGGCAACGCAGAGAGTTTCGAATATAAACCCAGATGTTAAGTTTTATGCAAATAAATCAAATTTTAATTATTATGGCCGCCATATTTCATCCGCGCTTTAAAATTTGCAAACGTTGACATCAAATTTGAAATCAGCGACCTGAAAAACCCCTTTGTAGAAAATTTCATACAAATCCAATAATATTTCGAGTTTTATGATGTTTTTATGCATATAATATTTTAAATCTGAAAGCCTTTTAAATAAAATTCATACACATACAGAAACGAAACTAAAAGTATTTATTACATAGCGTTAATAAAATAGAATTATTTTTGCCAGTTGAGATGACGCAATCTTTACTCAGAAATGCAGAGAGTAACTCGACACCGCAGACAGGCAAAGGAATTCAAGCAGGCTGGCCAATACTGAAAAAATAAATGGACGCTGTATAAACCTATAGGTTGCATAAAATAAACAGACGCTGAATAAACCTATAGCTTGCAAAAGACGCTGACTGATACCATCATTTATATACACTTATATACGCCGGACGCTGGGCGCTACGCTTTTGGTCCGGACGCATGGTAGGCCTCTATATATATATATATATATATATATATATATATATATATATATATATATATATATATATATATATATATATATATATATATATATATATATATATATATATATATATATATATATATATATATATATATATATATATATATATATATATATATATATATATATATATATATATATATATATATATATATATATATATATATATATATATATATATATATATATATATATATATATATATATATATATATATATATATATATATATATATATATATATATATATATATATATATATATATATATATATATATATATATATATATATATATATATATATATATATATATATATATATATATATATATTGATAAAGGGTACCTTGTCACCTCCAAAGTAGATACCCAGCATACGTTGTCACCTCATATATAACGTTGTGACCTCCGTTTTCGGAGGTCACAACGTTTTGCTCTGTTTTCGACTGTATAAGCATATAGATGGTGTTAGAAGCCTAAATTCAAATTTTTGTCTGGAGGTGATAACGTCATACTTATACTCACAAAATTAATTTTTAGTTCAGCTGTAGATCGCTGGCGTTGCCGTCGCTGTTAGTTGTATAATTGCCAATACGATGTCACCTCCGCCTGTATATGTTGTTTTTTGTATCATGTACGGTACGTTGCAGGCTCCACACATTGGCAACGTTGTGTACAAGACCTAAACCACTCATATATATAGAATTCCATCGAAACCAGTACCCCTGTCGTAGTTTAGGCCATTTCACGCTACCTGAATTTTTACAGACACTTTTTGGGTATAGTAGCAGCATTTAAATAAATATTTGTAAACTACTCAGAAAATTTAAGGGATCTCTTGAATTGTACGTCATTTTTAAATAGTTAATGATACTTAAGAACAATAAAATAATAATTTCTATTTCATTTAAAAAGTTTTGAATTGAAAACGACTTTCTTTGAGATATGAAAAAAATTAAATAGGAAATACGTTTTAGTCGTAATTCTGTATAAATAAAAAATTCATCTTTTTACAAAATGATCATTTCGGATTTATTGGATTATTATTATTTGATTATTATTTTAGGAATTGTCATATGACATATGATATATTCATTCTCGCATCCACAAAGAGAGATTTAAAATCTTTAAAACTTCAATATTTTTAGTATTACAATTAATAAATTTTCAAAGAAAAATAATTTTACTAAGCAAAATAATGTAACATTTGGTATGTAGTTTGCAAATTTCACCAAATTACCCGGTTAATAAAGTTTTCATTGACATTCTAACTATGTTTACATTTGATGAAGGAAAGAATAAGTCTGAAATACTCATTTTGTAATATATATTATGTAATTAGGAGATCAAGCGATATTTTAAATCCAAGAAGATGTATAACGCCGAGGCGCCAGCCGAGGCGTTATAACATCTTCGAGGATTGAAAGAAGCTTGATCTCCGTATTGCATAAGTTGTTTTATTTTATTTCGTTTTTCAATCCTAATTTCTCCCTTTTAAAATCCATCCGAATTTATTGTATAAAGAAGCAAGTTGCCTTGTCTGTGTCATCATACGCGTAACTAAGGAGATAAATTGTGCTCTAGAACAAGCACAAGCTTTTATTAGCTTCATTGTCTGGCACAATGTGTAATTAATTATTATCAAACAAATAAATTATCAAATTATCAAATTATCAAAAAGCAGCATGCATGCATGCATGTGGCTATAATGCAACATCAAATTATTTACGTTGCCAACAACAACGGAGATCAAGAACGTCTTGAACTCCGGTATCATTGACAACGGAGATCAAGATATACTTTATATTACTAATGGTGGTATATAAAGAATTGTTTGAAATACGAAATGAAATAAAAAATATTAACTGTTTATATTTTTACATAATTACGACTAAAACATATTTTCTATTAAATTCCATATTGTAGCGGAAAATAAAACCTTACGTCATAATCTTGACATGAAGCTTTATGGTACTGAAAGGCTTAAACAAACATCAGTTTAACATAAAGTGTCGTATTTTTATTATTAGTATAGTCAATTTTTGCATTAAGTTCTTATTTTTTACTATCTAAAGATAGAGACTTGAAATCTTTTCTAATGCCTTTAGTGCTGGACCAATATAAAATGTAATATGTTTAATATGGGGGCACGCCCCCCTGGTGGTTGAGACCCCCATTTTGTACCCCTGATTTAATAACGCAACCAAATTGAGCAAAGTTTATGTTGGGAGTGTTCTTGGGGTCGCTTATTATGAATCCAATGAGAAAATTAAAAAATTCAAATATGACCCAAAATGGCGGCTCTAAAATAACGGCCTTTGATATTGAGAATGCGATTTACGCCATTTCTGTTGATTCTAGAGAGAAATTCAGAGAATCAAAAAGTGTTTATAATGTGATTTTGCAAAGGACTACGCTATTTTGGTTACCTTATTATGTTACCCCTTCTCTCTGCCCTAGTAGTAGAGTCAAATTCTGCATTAAGTTCTTATCTTTTACTATCTAAAGATAGAGACTTGAAATCTTTTGTAATGCCTTCAGTACTAGACCAATATCAAATGTAATATGTTTAAGATAGGGACACGCCCACTCGGGGGGTTGAAATCCCCATTTTAAACTCCCAATTTAATAACTCGGGAAGTTTTCAACCAAGTTGAGCAAAAACTATGTTGGAGGGAGCTGTGAGGTCGCTGATTATGAATCAAATAAGAAAATCACAAAATTCAAAATGGCGGTATTTTAGATTGAAAATGCGATTTACGCCGGTCCTATTGATTTTAGAGAAAAATGAGAAAAGCCAGAAAGTGTTTAGAATGTGATTCTGCATAGGAATACATAATTCCGGTTACCTTATTATGTAACCCCTTCACTCTCCCCTACTGAGAAGCCCACTAGGTTGATTGAAGGGGGTTACATAATAAGGTAACCAAAATAGTGTATTCCTATGCAAGATTACATTCTAAAAACTTTTTGACTGTTTGGATTTTTCTCTAAAATCAATAGAAACGGGCGTAAATCGCTTTTTCAATCTCAAATACCGCCATTTTGAGTTCGCCATTTTGTATTTCTTAATTTTCTCATTGGACTCATAATCAGGAACACCAAAACCCCCCCAACATGAATTTCACTCAAGTTAGTGGAAAACTTCCCGAGTTATTAAATTGGGAGTGTAAAATGGGGGTTTCAACCCCCCGAGGGGTAAAACCGCCATTTTAAACATATTACATTTTATATTGGTTCAGTACTGAAGGCATTACAAAAGATCTCAAGTCTCTATCTTTAGATAGTAAAAAATAGGAACTTATGCAAAAATTGACTTTACTACTAGGGCAGAGCAAAGGGGTTACATAATAAGGTAATCGAAATAGTGTATTCCTTTGCAAAGTCACATTCTAAGCGCTTTCTGACTCTTTGAATTTTTCTCTAAAATCAATAGAAACGGCGTAAATCGCATTCTGAATCTCAAAGGCCGTTATTTTAGGACCGCCATTTTGAATTTTTCAATTTTCTCATTGGATTCATAATCAGTGACTCCAAGAACCCTCCCAACATAGATTTCGCTCAATTTGGTTGCGTTATTAAATTAAGGGAACAAAATGGGGGTCTCAACCACTAGGGGGGGCGTGCCCCCATTTTAAACATAGTACATTTTATACTGGTCCAGTACTGAAGGCATTACAGAAGATTTCAAGTCTCTATCTTTAGATAGTAAAAAATAAGAACTTAGGCATGTTTTTTGCAAAAATTTACTCTACTATATAGAATGACTAGATTATTATAAAGCAGGGGATGAATGAACTTTCGTTCAAAGAGAAAAAATTGCAACACATGACAAAAAACGTTATAGGTCCTGTAAATGATTCTCCTTAGTTATCGTTTCAAGATTTCAGACGCGACTTCTGTCTTCCTTCAGAGATCAAACTCGTTCTGTAAAGTTTCATTGCCGGATTTATAACATAAATAACTATAAATCAAAAATGTTTCTTTTTATAACATTCTATTCGTAAAAAAAAATCCTATACTAACATCCTATCCTATTCGTTTGTTGGCGAAGGAAATGGACATGAGCTCCAGATCTATGTCGCCACTGATCAAGGAAGACCTTAGTATGAGGACTGGACACTTGTTAACAGCTCGACATAATGAAATAAGAAGAGTTGGAAACAAGTCTCATTTGCAGAGATAGGTGAAAAATCTTCATCGCCCAATCTTGTTTCCCTGCATTTTATATTTGGATTTAGGATTGATGCATTATGATAACAATTAAAGTAATTGTCAAACAATCCACATAGTTGATTTGGAAAACCCGTTTGCTCATCGCAGCTAGGATGCGTGAACTCTCCTAAAGTCATTCTAGATTCCTTATAGGAATCGAGCCCAATTAAGTAAAATACTTGTATTTACCCTATAGCGGAGTTGTTCACATGATAAGATTATTATTTATTTATTATTTAGGCGGAGTTATTTATCGATCGTAAATAGCAACAAACAAAGTCACTTTAAATCCAAATAAAACATACTATTTTTTTCCACTAGGGTAAAAGTGCCTCCTCCCTATAATTAGAAGTTTAGTCTAGCAATACCAAGAATTTTTTATTAGAAGAAAAGAAAATTAAAACAAAGGTCTTTGAATAAACCCCAGCGTGTCTGAATACTGGACAGTCAAATGTCGTTTTCTCGACTTTGATCCAAGTGTAGGCGAATTTTCAGATATCGAATCTTGGTTCTCTAACTCATGTTTAATATGTATTTATTTTTAAGCGTTTTATATGTATAAAATGATGATGTACTTCAAACAATATATATATATATATATATATATATATATATATATATATATATATATATATATATTTTATGTACAATGTTGACATTAACATATTTAGCGCATACCTGTTGAACATAGCTGTACAAAGTAATATTTAAATGACTTAAAAGGCTTATATATTAGAGATCAGATACAGTCGCATATATTCCTGTATATTACCTCTAAATTTTACTTTAACAATACATGCAGTCAGGTTAGGCGTAAATAACAATTAGGGATATCAAAGCCATACTAACTGAACGCTAACATAATATGCTCAACCTCAATTAATGAACCCTGGGGCTATACATCCTTAGGCTAGAAACAGTCTTGAAACAAAAAAAAATGGCTGAGTCCACCGTGTTAGACAAGAAATCAGAGTATGGGCGTGATAAATAAAACATATAAAGTTATTTTACAAACATTTATTTAGTATACATAACATAATACAAGTATATAGATCATAAGTTGTTTTCTATGACGACTGTTGTAGTTCTACGGAGCTCTGAGTCGTCGTATGCCCTCGCAGAAATACTAATACGTATAAAGTCCGTGGAATGACTCGTTGACCCTGTAACCTTTCCTATTTCTTCGTTACTTTCATAGTTGGCACGATTATCATCCGGCTACGTAGTTGCATCTTCTGTCCCGACGATGTCAGTATTTGCTCCTGTTCCTGTCTTTACAACAGCTGCGTTATGGTGTACGTTATTCACATGCCTTTTTAAGCTGTCTGTGCGTGAAAAAGTTTTGACACAGCTAGAACACCGGACTTTGATTGATTCATGGACGCTTTTAATATGCCTTTTTAAGTTGTCTGTGCGTGAAAAACATTTAAAGCAATTAGAACACCGCACTTTGATTGATTCGTGAACGCTTTTCATATGTCTTTTTAAGTGGTCACGACGTGAAAAAGTTTTGGCACAACTAGAACATTGGATTCTGTTTGTTTCATGGACGGCTCTCTTGTGTATCTTGTAGACATCACAGTTTAAAAAGGTTTTGACACAGCTAGAACACTGGATTCTGCCTGACTCGTGCATGGTTTTTTACGTGTCTCTTGCAGGTGAATGGCCTCGCGAAAGACTTGAAGCAAACCGGACACTGTATGTTGCAACCCCTTTGACCAGAGTCCTTCTTTTTCTTACATACGTTGTTCACGCACTGATTCATCTCGACTAATGAAGGGACAGCTACCCCGCCTATTTATACTGATCGACCAGCGCAATCGGTTGTTCTCGGTTATAATCGTAAGTGCTCGGAGCAATATGTATGCTCGAGAATGAATCGTAGGTCCCCGTAACTTGAACACACATTTCCAGTTACATCCATGTTGATCCAGTTTTGATCTGCCTTTCTCAACAATTTGTAATTTTCTTCCAAAACTGTATGCAGAAAAATCTAATAATTTATATAAAGTTCGAGTCTAACTAATGACGAGGTGAAAGAATAGGTGCAATCGATTTATGCCCATACCAGGCTCCCTATGATTATTATAAATGTCTTAACAGAATAAAAAAGGGTGAAATGAATATAACTTATAGGATTTAATCAAACTAGAAAAATATCGATATATCCTACGTTGAGAAAATAATTATACTATGTAAGCATCGATACGCTACATACGATTGCGAGCCTGAGTATAAGCATATACTACAGATTTTTATCCTTTTTTCATTATATCTACTACAGACGAGGTGAAAGAATAGGTACATTTAACATGCGTATGCTACAATTATCTAATTTTTCTAGTTTTCTATACGTAATGTAATTTTGAACAGATTTTAACCCTTTTCGTTATATCTACTACCCTTGTAAGCGATTTCTACATATACGTTCTTATTGTTTATACACCATATAGATATTCGTAGCATCTAAAGTAAACTCTTATTTAAACGTTATTTAACAATATATCATACATTTCAGCAACTCGTATGATTATCCCTCTCTATCGTAACCCAGTATGTAAGGACATTATGTTAAATACTATCTTATACATGTAAATAAACATTTCTTTAAAGAGTTTGTTAGGTCACCTAATCTGTTATAATATTACTATGATATTAGATCTCGTCAATTACAGTTTTACCATTAGGACATACTTAGTAGGTTATATGTGCTAAGTAAAATAATAAACAGATATTTCGAAAATTTTATGCATTCTTGAGAGAACGGGGTATAATATTTAAAAACACACTGTAGAAAACATATCAGCAGAGAAAGGGAATACATAAATACAGTATGTTTTGTATGATTTGTCGTCAGTTTAAAAGAAATAAGTTCGTCGCCATATTTTAAACGTTATTTTTACAATACATCATACATTTTCAATAGCTTCGAAATACGTAGATATGTAATAATATACTATATACTCTTGTAGGTTATTCAACGTATCTATAGTAAACTCGTATGATTAATAATAATCTATAACCATTTTCGATACCTTCGAAATATAAGTCTATAACATATGTTTGTAATACGTCTTTATAACTTTTGAAACACAGAGTAGTTACCTCTTGTAATATCTACAGTTATGAGAACCCAGAAGACAACCTGGAGAAATAAATCAAATAAATATTTTACTTTTATTGAAACGATAACTTTGCATACTAATATATGAAAATAATATAATGTATATCGCCTGATAAATAAAATTGAAATTATTTTTATTCTTTTACAATGAAATTTGTTTTGAATAAACACGATGAAACGTTATGTATATTATTCCATGGGTACTGTTAACGCATTAATTATTTAGAGATTCACTTATAAGTACACTATCTATTTAGCTGATTCAATAAAAATTTCGTTATTTAAAAATTCCTAAAATGGATAGCTTTATCTGTTTTAGAATATTCAAAGGCAGTATATGACAATAAATTATCGTGAGACTCCTGATCTATACAAAACGTCTTATATAAAATTAGAGATAAAAAAATTAAACCTATGATATATGGTGAAAATGCAAATATTCAACAATTCTAACCCCAATTTTTTTCTACTTTTCTAGACGTAATGTAATTTTGAACTGATTTTTAACCTTTTTCGTTATATCTACTACCCTTGTAAACGATTTCTACATATGCCTTCTTACTGTGTATAATTTTGCCCCATGTAGATATTCTTCATATCTATAGTAAACTCATATTTTATCGTTATTTTACAATATATCATCCATTTTCAATGGTTTCGAAATACGTAGATATGTAATAATATACTATATACTCTTGTAGGATATTCATCGTTGAATATAGTAAACTCGTATGATTAATATTAATTTGTAATTATTTTCAACACCTCCGAAATATATATCTATAACATATGTCATATGTTTTGTAATACGTCTTTATAACTTTGAAACTCTACGTGATTTCCTCTTGCAATATCTCTAGTTATGAGAACCTTGAAGACTTAACCTGGAGAAATAAAACAGATAAATATTTTACTTTTTATTGAAACTAGTTAATTTATATTCTTACATACATATTTGAAACTAGACAACTTATATTCTAACATACAAATATACAACAACAAAATAGAAAAGTATACTTGAGGGTAACATTTTGTATAATCATTATCTTTTATTCTATAATACCTTCTTCTTTAAGCTCAGAAATAATTGAAATAATCTCATCCTAGTTTTCTAAACGGGTTACGGGTTAAGGGTGAAAGGTTAAGGGTGAAGGGAGAAGGGTGAAAGGAGAAGGGAAAAGGGTGAAGGGTGAAGGGAGAAGGGTGACTAGCCAGGGTTAATTAAATTAAACGAAACGTGATATATAAATAGGAGTTCATGTTCAATCATTAGTCAAGATGGAACGTCTACGTGTGTGTAATGTGTCGTACGAGCGTTTTACGATCAGGGTTTGCACGTCATATGAATATACACCGTGGACACAAAGTTCAGTGTTCTATTTGTTTAAAGTATTTTACACGTCTCGATAACTACATAAATCATTTGAAACTTGTTCATAGTACCCTAGATGATGATAATAAGACTTCGCCTAGCAACAATGTAATAATTAAAGACGTGAATCTGAAACGTCGACACAGTGACTCCACCGTTCATGAAACCGCTATGACAACTACAGAAGTCAATAAAGGAGAAAATAATAATAAAATACTAAACGCCCGTAATGCTATACGTAAGAAATTAACCTACTTTCACGATGATAAAGCAGAACCTCGACCGGGGACCGTTATTCTCTCACCGAAACTTGAACACACATCTCCAGCTACATCTGTTGAAGATGAAGAAGAAGGAGAAGAATGCGGTTCTGACTTAAAGATTTATCAGGAATTCTCCAACTATTATAGAGCAATATTAGCTAGCGGAGAAAACAAAAACGTAGACAAAACTAGGTACGCTCTATATAACGACATCGATGAGTGGCGATTTGGTCGTTCGAAAGTACAGTTTCAGGGAAAAGATATTTTAATTAAAAACAAACTTTTCAATGGAACATCGGGCCTGTTTAATTTACTAACACTTAAACGAATAACGTCTCCTAGTCCAACAGAGGAAGATATAGACAACTATATGAAAATAATCTCACTTACTAATGCTCATAAGAAAGACTATAAGCGCAATGGTCGACTAATAAGCGTTAAACATTGGAAATACGAAAATGTAATCAGACCAAATTTATACAGAATAACAGAGTTTGGGATTAGTCTTCCCAAAAAGTTAAACAAGATATATGCGGAATATATGCGACTGTATCTGATCTCTAATATATAAGCCTTTTAAGTCTTTTAAATATTACTTTGTACAGCTATGTTCAACAGGTATGCGCTAAATATGTTAATGTCAACATTGTACATAAAATATATATATATATATATATATATATATATATATATATATATATAGGTCATTTGTTGCATGGAAAATTAAACTTCTCTGTAACGTATATTCTATATTACTTTATAGTATATTACTTTATAGTATATTACTTTATAGTATATATATATATATATATATATATATATATATTAGTACTTTATAGTATATTATTACATATCTGCGTATTTCGAAGCTATTGAAAATGTATGATATATTATAAAATAACGTTTAAATATGGCGACGAATATCTATATGATGCATAAACAATAAGAACACATATTTAGAAACAGTTTACAAGGTAGTAGATATAACGAAAAAGGCTAGCATTTGTTCAAAACTACATTATGTCTAGAAACTAGAAAATTATTAAATGAAACTTAAAGAATAAAATTTAGAAAAAATTCTATTGCTACATTATAAGGTATATAATCTCAGTGAACCTTTATTGTCTAGTTAGAATACTTGTATAGGGTATTCATGAATTTAGAAGTATACTACATACGTTCGTGACAGTCTAATAAGAGGGAAAGTTAAATAATCTACGTAATTAGACCACCTAATTAAATCTAATCTAATTTTTTCCCTTTTTAATCAAACTATAGTTGAACTACTTCCGGTTCTCACCAAAATAAAATCAAAAGAACTGTACACAAATGATTAGAATGTATTAAATATTCTCACGCTTGTTGTAAACAAATTACTGAATATATATTAAACGAAATCAAAAGAACTACACAAATGATTAAAATGTGTTTAATATTCTCACACTTATTGTAAACAAATTACTGATTATATTAATTAGTAGGAAATTGATATCGATAATAATTCGACTTGTTTAAATATTACCGAATAATGCAATCAAACTATTTATTTCTACAGCAATATAATCTTATTGTATTTAATGGAAATCGTGGATACAATTAATTTAATTTTAGGCATAATGATACTATATAATATTTTCTAATTATAATTGCTCAGGTACATTTATTAAATTCGTTCTTTTTTACGTAAACTATATAAATAATACTCAATTCGTTTAAAATGCTATCACATGCTTCCCTATAATCTTCAGTAATTACAATACAATACAATAAACACATTTTAACAGATTTTTATTTCAAGCCTGTGAAACGCAAATAGTTTCGATAAATTATAATTAGTGTTTACTATATTTCTAATCAGAGAAATGTTATTTTTATCAATCAGATGTATGCAGTACTATTAAGAAATGTGTGAGAATATCTAAAAGCTTTTCTACGTAAACAATATAAATAATACTCAATTCGTTTAAAATGCTATCACATGCTCCCTCTAACCAATTCTCACTTCACACCTTTCTAATCATCACCTTCAATCATATCACGAGCTACCTCTAACCAGTTCTCACCTCTCTAATTCTCACCTTTCTAATGATAACCTTTAATCCTATCACCAACGAACCATATTAATTTAATTAGATCACAGATTACCTCATCCCTTCTAATTATTTCAAATCCTTTAATTTTCACCTTTGCTAATCATAACCTTTAATCATATCGCAAGCTATCTCTAATCAATTCTCACCTCACACCTTTTATCATATCTTAGGTATCCGCTACTCAATTATCACCTTTGTAATCATAACCTTTAATCATATCGTAAGCTATCTCAAATCAATACCTTTTAAGCAGATCACCCTATCAAATCCTTACCTTTAAACAGATCATCCTATCAAATCCCTACCTTTATTCAGATCACATGTTACCTAACCCCTTATAATCATATCAAATTCTTTAATTAGATCACATATTACCTTATCCCTTCTAATCATGTTATAGGTAAACCATATCAATTTAATTAGATCACATGCTACCTCACCCCTTCTAACCATATCAATTTTTTAAATTATTACCTTTGCATCAACACCTTTAAGCAGATCACCCTATCAAAGCCGTACCTTTATTCAGATCACATGTTACCTAACCCCTTATAATCATATCAAATTCTTTAATTAGATCACATATTACCTTATCCCTTCTAATCATGTCATAGGTAAACCATATCAATTTAATTAGATCACATGCTACCTCACCCCTTCTAACCATTTCAAATTTTTTAATTATTACCTTTGCTAATCCACACCTCTGCTAATCATCACCTTTGCTAATCAGCACCTTTAATCATGTAACCGCTAATCATTTCACAGGTAACCGCTAATCATTTCACAGGTAACCGCTAATAATTCTCACCTCAATCATCACCTGTCAGTCAGGTGACATGACGTCATCACACCTGATGACGTCAGGTGGTAGGAGTGGGGATGGACTCAACTGGGGCAATACCTACTCGCCAGCTGAACTTGTGAAATATTTAGGGCCTCGCTGCGCCGTATACTACAACGTAGCCCAAGAACAAAAGTTCAATACATACAACTGCGGACATCTGTGTCTACGATTTTTGTATAAAAGAGAGGTCAAAGTGTAAATCGGTTAAGTATGGCTAGGACCATCACGGTGTACGGTACAGGAAACAGGCTTTCTACGGATCGTATTTATCCACCTATAACACTAGATCACGTGCGTTACGAATACTCACTAGGTTTAGTCGGCTTATAGTGGCGTGTGTGAGTCGGACGAATATGGTAGTCTTCTTGGACACCGGGAGACTACTTCCCCCCCCCCGTTTTCGAGGGTGCTGAAAACGATGGTGCTGGGCAAAATTCTTTTTGGGCGGGGGAAGACCCTCAAAAGGGTTAAAAACCACCCCCAAAAGGTAAAAACGCTATGGAGCCGCCTTTCGGTCCCAAGAATACTTGTTACACCCGTTTCCGAGGGTGCTGAGACCGATGCCGACCTCACCAGCAACCCTCGACGTCAACCCACCCCCTCCAACAGGCAAACACACCCCCCAAAAGGGTTGAAACGCTAAAGAAGCGGGTTTCGACTCGGGGAAAAATCTTACGTCCGTTTTCGAGGGTGCTGAGACCGATGCCGACCTCAGCAGCAACCCTCGACGTCAACCCACCCCTCCAACAGGCAAACACACCCCCCAAAAGGGTTGAAACGCTAAAGAAGCGGGTTTCGACTCGGGGAAAAATCTTACGTCCGTTTTCGAGGGTGCTGAGACCGATGCCGACCTCAGCAGCAACCCTCGACGTCAACCCACCCCTCCAACAGGCAAACACACCCCCCAAAAGGGTTGAAACGCTAAAGAAGTGGATTTCGACTCGGGAAAAAAATCATACACCCGTTTTCGAGGGTGCTGAGAACGGTGCCGACCTCATTCAGCAGCAACCCTCGACGTAAAAAATGTATATTTATATATATATATATATATATATATATATATATATATATATATATATATATATATATATATATATATATATATATATATATATATATATATATATATATATATATATATATATATATATATATATATATATATATATATATATATTTATTTATTTAATTCATTTTTTTTTATTTTTTTATTACACAGTTTTATTTATTACATAGATAATACATTATAACTTAAAATATTAATGTAATTTCGCAACATTACAAGCTCAGTAACTCAACATAATCAACCCTTTTGGGGGGGTGTGTTTGCCTGTTGGAGGGGTGGGTTGACGTCGAGGGTTGCTGCTGAGGTCGGCATCGGTCTCAGCACCCTCGAAAACGGACGTAAGATTTTTCCCCGAGTCGAAACCCGCTTCTTTAGCGTTTCAACCGTTTTGGGGGGTGTGTTTGCCTGTTGGAGGGGTGGGTTGACGTCGAGGGTTGCTGCTGAGGTCGGCATCGGTCTCAGCACCCTCGAAAACGGACGTAAGATTTTTTCCCGAGTCGAAACCCGCTTCTTTCGCGTTTCAACCCTTTTGGGGGGTGTGTTTGCCTGTTGGAGGGGTGGGTTGACGTCGAGGGTTGCTGCTGAGGTCGGCATCGTCTCAGCACCCTCGAAAACGGACGTAAGATTTTTTCCCGAGTCGAAACCCGCTTCTTTCGCGTTTCAACCCTTTTGGGGGGTGTATTTGCCTGTTGGAGGGGTGGGTTGACGTCGAGGGTTGCTGGTGAGGTCGGCATCGGTCTCAGCACCCTCGGAAACGGGTGTAACAAGTATTCTTGGGACCGAAAGGCGGCTCCATAGCGTTTTTCCCTTTTGGGGGTGGTTTTTAACCCTTTTGAGGGTCTTCCCCCGCCCAAAAAGAATTTTGCCCAGCACCATCGTTTTCAGCACCCTCGAAAACGGGGGGGGGGAAGTAGTCTCCCGGTGTCCAAGAAGACTACCGGATTTCGACCTTTTTTCCGACTCACACACGCCACTATTATATACAAGTCACACGATACGGAATATATACCCAGGCAAAAATAAATTTTATTACTGAGAAAAGGCGATAACTATTGAACCGGGTAGCTACGAGTTGGCTGAAATCGTTAACTATATAAACAATCAAATTAGTGGCGATCCCGAAGAGGGAGATCTACTACTACAAATCAAAGCTAACACTAATACGGGAAAGTGTGAGATTGAATCAGCTACCGAGTTGATTGATTTTACCAAACCCGATAACATAGGATCACTACTAGGATTTAAGAAGCGCGTGCTAGAACCCGGTAGTAGACACGTATCAGATCGAGTTGTCGATATACTTTCAACTCCAAACATCTTTGTAGACACGAATATTACAGGCGGCTCATATAGAAACAATCAAGCAGGTCATACAATCTTCGAATTTGGTGTTTGCGTACCACCCGGTTATCTGATTGAAAAGGAGCCATCGCATGTGATTTACTTTCCCATCACTGTCACCGAGATCGACAACATTACCATTAGACTGGTAGACGCGAGAGGAGAGTTGATAAATTTGTCTGAAGACACTTTCACGAGCATCAGGCTAGAACTTAAACGTGAAAAATGGGAATAAACTTTAGCTATAAAAACATCAGCATATGTCCATCAAAGGTCATTCACCGTCGAACGTCGGCACGTGCAGACCTTCGATTAAAACTAACTAAAGCTCGTCGCCTTTTTCTTGAATCTTTAGGCTTTAAAGTACGATAACAGCAGCAGCAGCAGCATGTCAAAACGAAGTAAAATGTATATTAACACCGACACCTTTACCATTGATAAATTAAACATATTTGGGAAGCCTCGCGTCGATACAGATATAATAAAAGAGGATTTTTATACCTATCTGCCGTTTACGCTAAATGCCAATCATTCCGACACCATTAGAATCAGCATACCCGATAATGTTTTAGCTTTGTATGACAGCTATGTACTTGTTAAAGGTAGCATAACGCGTGCAGAAAACAAGCAATTCCTTCTGGTAAACAATTTTGCCCACTTTCTGTTTGATGAAATTCAACTAATATTAGGCACAAACCAGCTCATAGATGTCTGTAAACAGCCTGGCATTACAAGCACTATAAAAGGTCTCGTTTCACACGGCGCCGATGATAGAGCTTTAACCAGCACAGCATGGAACTTAGGGATTACTAGCGATAATGATTTGTTACATAACCAGGGGAATAACGTCTTTCATTTCACGTGTAGAATACCATTAAAAGATATCTTTGGATTTGCAGACGATTATAAAAAAGTAATACCTCATATGGGTTGTCAGCTAGTTTTAATTCGAGCCAAGAACGATTTTAATTGCTATAAAAGCGACGCAGGTGATGTAGGTACCAATGCAGATATCCAGATTGATAAGCTTTCGTGGGAAGTTCCGCATATACTGTTATCAGATGAAAGCAAAGTGAACCTTGTGGAGAGTTTAAGAGATAATTCTTCTATTATCGCTCCGTTTAGACGTTGGGAATTACTCGAGTTACCCTCGTCGGGAACTACTAAAAATCAGGTTTGGCGCGTAAAGAACTCCAATGATCTAGAGAAACCGCGCTGGGTCTTTGTAGTTTTACAAGACGAGCGTCAGCTGGGTATAAGAACGGGTAACCCGACTACATTTACTCATTCGAACTTGGTCGACGTTAAGTTGTATTTAAATTCGCAAGTGTTCCCGCATCAGCGTTTAAATCTCGATTTCGACCGTATGGACTACATTCCTGCGTATCTGAATTATATTCGTTTTCGTGAGAACTACTATGACGGTATAGGTAGAGGTGCGGCTGAGAGCTGTTTACTCAGCTACAAATCGTTTGAAACGTATCCCATTTTTGTTATTGACTGTTCAAGACAGGTAGAGAATTTTAAGGATTCCACTGTCGATATTAGACTAGAGCTCGAGTCTTCAGCCGCATTTACGAACACAACTAAGGCGTATTGTTTGATCCTTCACGACGCATTAATCGAGTATAATCCGTTTAACGAGACCGTGACTAGACACGTACGCATACCGTAATGATGAAGGTTGTTAAACAAAATAAGTCACTAAACATATGTAACCTAGACGACGACTGCGGTGATACATCTTTACAACGACGATCAGGCGAGGATGTTAGGAAACATGGCGACCTGTTACCTGTATCATGTAGAGCAATATTGAGCGGTCCATCTTCCTGCGGTAAAACTAATGCTATGTTAGGTTTACTTATTAGCGAAAACGGATTAAAATTTGAAAATATCTACCTATACACCAAGTCTTTATTTCAGCCTAAATATGAATTCTTAAGACGTGTTATGAAACCACTTACGCACAATCCAGTTATATCGCCACTGGAAACCATTGCTAAATCAGTTAACACCTCTAACGTACCCCTATTGAAAGTTAAAACACAACCATCTGCTACTACTACTACTACTACTGCTAGTTACATTCCCCAGTTGAAAGTTAAAAAACAACCTGCTACTTCAGCATCATCATCATCATCGGAAGCAGACGAAGAAGAAGAATCTAATAAAACTCTTGATCTCCCTACTCATTACGGTATGCTGATAGCTAACGCTGTCGGAAACAAAAATATAGATAGAACTAGATTCGGTATTAGATATAAAATTGATCGAGACGCGTGGACATTTGCATCTTCCCCTGTGACTATGCGTGATACAAACATCATAATTAAAAACAACGTTTACGAAGCAACACCCGGTCTGTTTGACTTACTCACGTTTAGTGAATTAGAGTCTATACCATCGCAAGCTGATATCAATAATTATATGCAGATAATCAGGTCTATTCTGTAAACAATCATATCAATTGTTACACTCCAATTGATTGTTATGGGACAACCATAACAAGCAATTTTGCAAAAGTGGTATTCTCTAAGCACTTTTTGTATCAATCAATTGCTATGTCATAACAATAAATTGAACACTCATATCAATTGTTATCCGGCCGTTGTTATGTACTCACCTCAAAACTTTATTGTGTTTTATTATTACAAAAACATTACTATTTGTAAAAAAATTCTTTTATGTCAGTAGAAAACCAATGCAGTTGTAAAATAAACCTCAAGAAAAGTAATTTCGCAAACATTTATGTTAAGAACCGGTTCCTCTAACCTCACTTTTTGGTAGTCGTGTTTTGTTAACAAGCAGGTAAATCTCAACTACGGGGGACTCAACTGAGGAGACGAATCGGCAATCGGCGTTCCAAACATTTGCGTACCCAATGGCCTGTATTTTAAAAAATTTTCGTTAGAGGGCGCTTCGGTCCTTGACAACGCTTAAGGTTGTATATAGGGAGGTTGGGACATCATGTTCAAGGTCATAGCCCCAAATATGGCCGCCGATGTTTTTTCAATTTATAATTGAATAAATTTCGTCTTTCACGCTCACGTATGGGAAATCGAAACTATCGGAAGCCCTTTGCAGCAGAATTACAGCAATTCTTGACGCAACAAGTCGGCATCTTCAATTTCAAATATTTGAAATTTTGCCTGACAGTTGTCACCTTATGACAATTGCTGCAATGCATCATGGGTGGGGCTAGGATGTCCCAACCTCCCTCTATACAACCTTAACAACGCTCAGACCACGCTGGCCATTGTTGACAGTTCGCTGGAGTGCCATATGGGTCGCAATGTTTCATAAAAATTAGCCAGATTTGCGATAAAATTTGCGATAAATCGCATAATCTGTCAACACTGTCAGCGTTGTCCAGAATCGTAGCGCCATCTAGAAGTAACGTTCAAACTTGAATTAACGTTCAAGGTCGGGGACGCTTTATTTGACTCGTTTCGTCTCCTCAGTTGAGTCCCCCGTAATCTCAACACTACGAATGCCCAAGCGCCCGGCGGGTGCCGGGCCCGGCATGGATGCATGTCGTTACAAAATGTTTGTTTTGTTTAACCTCAACTAATATACGTATATATTTATAAAAATTAATACATCATGCATGCATGATGATAAATAAATAAGTGTTTTTACTATCTTTCCAACTGTCAACATCGTTCTTTTAGGCCGTAACTTGTTATTAGGATTAAAATATATGACTATTAAGAAATACTTAAGAATATTTAACATATTCCTATCACATGTTGGTCGCAGTTTTCCCGTAGTTAACAATTTACTTGTTGCTCATAAAATCTAATAACAAATTAAACTGGTTTTCACTAGTTTTCAGCAGCTTTTATATCTACTACTCATTTTTAAAAAGTAGGGAACTCCCGCGGGTGTCAAACATATCAAAATGTCGAGTTTCGCGAGACCGATGGTAGATGGCGACCGTGCGCGCATGCGCAGTTATCTCCGAAGTTCTCAACAAGTGGCATTTCAATTGCTACGTTTTCTCTTCAATCGGCGCGTAACAATTGATGTTACAGAATACCAAAACCAGCTTGAATTGTTATGAGTTGACATCAATTCGTTTCTCTTCAATAATTGCTATGCGTAACAATTGATATGAAATGGTTTTTACAGAATACATGTCAATAGCCCTTACTAATGCGCATAAGAAATCATATAGACCACAGGGTAAACTAACAGCTGTTAAACATTGGAAGTATGATTGTATAATTAAACCGAACTTACCCAGAATCAAAGGTTTAGGCATTAGACTATCATCATCATCGTCAAATTTTAAAAAATTAAGCGATTGCATAGTCGAATACGTCTACTGGAATACGGCTAACGAGCTAGTCGACCGGCTTCGTTTGTTATATGCTGTAAAGAGTGCCGGCAACACTAGTCCACAGAATGAAAACGAAATAATATCAATTATAAGCGAACTTAAGGAGGAAGGCATCATAGAATAGAATATTTCGGGGGTATATAATGATATATTGCTTTTAACATTATTCAGTATTCATCAAACACGGGTGCTGTTGCCAATATAATTATTTGAGAAGTTGCTCTCTCTCGATGTCATTGATATTAATTGAATGATAATGACTAGTGCTAAACAAACCGTTGTTGATGAAATACACGTGAAAGACGTCGCACTATAATAAAAGATTTCCAGGACTTGTTCCAGGCTGACTTAGCTGAGTTTATACCCTATGCTAAAGTAAATAAGGGGTATCGTTACATACTGCTGATGATAAACTGTTATTCGAAATATCTGTATGCACGACCGTTGAAAACTAAATTCGGAGAAGAGGTGACAAAGCAGGTCCGCAGCATCTTTAAGAGTTCAGTCATACCCAAGAATCTTCAGACGGATCTCGGGAAAGAGTTTTACAATAAACATTTTCAACGATTAATGAAAGAGCACACTATAAATCATTACTCTACATATTCCGTAATTAAGGCTTCGATAGTTGAACGCGTTATCCGTACAATTAAGCAAAAGCTGTATAAAGAGTTTAGCTACCGAGGATCATTTAAATGGATAGATATATTACAGAGGGTAGTTGACAGCTATAACAACACCAGACATAGAACGATAGGTCGAGCTCCTGCTACTGTTACACCTACCACCCAACTAACCGTTTATGACACTAATGTAAAAGCTGATGTCGCTGTAGGAAGTAAACGTAAACTAGACTTGAATGACCTCGTACGTATTAGTAAGTTCAAGGGGGTCTTTTCTAAGGGATACACGCCCAGCTGGTCAACTGAATTATTATAAAATAGTTAAAGTTCAATTTACAAAACCTGTCACATATCTGCTGGAAGATCTTCATGGGGTTGCTGTCCGAGGAGCTTTCTACGAGTTCGAGCTGCAGAAAACCAAACAGCCAGACGTTTACTTAGTTGAAAAAGTACTTAAACGCCGCAGCAATGGTGACATGTAAGTCAAATGGCTCGGCTTGAATGAAAAGTCCTGGATAAAGGCGGAAGATGTTGTTAAATGACAGTTCTTACCTATATGAAGTTTATATTACTAGATTAAATAAAGTATGTTGTTGAGGTTTAAGTTTAATATATAGTTAATATTCTATTAAGTAAATGTTAAATGTTAGAATATATATATTTATAAGCTGATCTAAGTTATTTTGTTAGAAAATTAATTTGTAACATCCTCATATAACATATCTAGTTTATATTGAGTAATAAAGTATTATACTATATATAACTATAATCACCTAGTTTAAGCTGATTTACAATAGAATATTAGTAATATTGTGTAACTTTACGAAAAATAATAAAAACAGTAAAACATTTATCGATTTCTTATTTTCACGTATAAAATAACAAAGCCGTCAGAACCAGTCCCAGAACAGTAGACGTAACGGTTACTTCTATCCATTACTGTTTCATTTACTAGCATTAGGATGAAGGGAGAGAGAGTGAGAGAGAGAAGGCTCTTTAATGCGTCCTCTAATAGGTTATAAGGAGAGAGCGAAAGAGCAATAGAGTGAGAGAGGAGACATCGAGAGAGAAGACTCTTTAATGCGTCCTCTAATAGATGATAAGGAGAGAGTGAGAAGGAGAGAGAGAGAGAGAGAGAGAGAGAGAGAGAGAGAGAGAGAGAGAGAGAGAGAGAGAGAGAGAGAGAGAGAGAGAGAGAAGGAGAGAGAGAGAGAGAGAGAGAGAGAGAGAGAGAGAGAGATAGCAAGGTACGTATGACATTAAACGCCAGGGGTAGGGATACAAGATGTCCGAACCAAGCAGAACGTATTCCAAGATACGAATAGACGAATGGCCGTGTCTACGTGGTATTCATCAATCTATACATTGCGAGAAACTATTATTTGCTGACGATTTAAAAATATATCATCCAGTACGAGATATCAATGATTGCTTATATTTGCAGTCTAACATTAACTTTCTGTGTGATTGGTGTAAAGCTAATCGCCTAAATTTAAACGTAAATAAATGTTCCATTGTTTCGTATGCAAAAATACACCAACCACTTTATTCATGATTATGTTGTAAATGGTGAAATATTAAGTCGTTCAACTCGAGTGAAGGATTTAGGAATTGTTTTTTTTGGTAACAAATTTTTCTTTTATTGAACACGTCAATCAAGTGGTATTAAAAGCCAATAGAGCACTTGGGTTTATTTATCGAAACTGTAGGGATTTTTCAGATAAGCATTGCCTCCGAACCTTATATTTCACATTTGTGAGATCAACTCTGGAGTATGGTTCAATTATTTGGTATCCCGTTTATAATATACATATTAAACATCTAGAATCTGTTCAGCGGTGATTTTTGAAATTCATCGATTATTTATCTACTGGAACTTATCCTAATCAATTCTTTTTTTTGATTACTCTTCTTCACTTATTACATTTAACATGATATCTTTGAAAACACGAAGAATCATAATAAGTATTAAGTTTCTTTTTTTTTAATTTACTTCATAACAACCTGGATTGTCCTAGTTTACTGCAAAAGATTAGTTTTTAATATACCTAGACACAAAAGCAGAAGTTCTTTATTCTTTTACAATAATTTTGCGAGGGTTAATATGTTAATGAGTAGTTCACTTACTGTAATGTGTAGTAATCTTAATTTAATTTGCGCAGAATGCGATATGATGTTTAAGGGATTATCGTTTATTTGTCAAGTTCTTGTAAATAAACATGAGAATATACCCGATTAATACATACAACACAATAGGTTAAGTACATTGTAATTAGGTTTTTTTTGTAAATTCATATTTTTTCCTATTTGGGTGTAAACATGTAAGGAAACAAAGACATTATTATAATTATTGTTATTATTATTATTCATACTAACGCGACATGTATTAGCAAATATCCGTAAATTGTTCCGTGATTTGCGTTTAAAGCGGACTTTAAAATTTTAATGCTGAATTAATTATCTTAAATTATTATATGTAATTAAAGTATTAATGACGACGATAATTATTTTAAGAAATCGGTAAAATTTATTAATATAATAATAATAATAATAATATTTATTCTATAACATACAATTTGTACATAATAGAATCTCAAGGAGGGAATTCAACAGAGTTGCTCTTCCATCCCTCCTTGCAAAACTTAAACCTATAGTAAATTAAGTCGGATTGAACAGATGAAAAAAAATTAGTAAGTTATAAGTACTTAAATAATATATTATAGTCAGTACAGACAGATTACGGTTTGGCGTATCAATGACGATCTGCAGTTAACTGCTTAACTAGAGCTTTTTTAAATTGCATCACTGATAATTTCTTTAGTGGTGGCAGAATATTGTTATAAACTTTCGCGACATTGTAACTGAATGAGCGTTTAAAGAAAGTGGTATTATGCTTGGGTACAGTCAACAGACCCCTATGTCGCACATTTATATTGTGTACATCGGTTCTGTACCTTATTTTATTGCATAGATAGGGTGGCTGCCGGTTAATTAATATTTTATGGTAGAACGTTGCTATGTGTATAAAACGCCGTTGTTTCATATCAAGCCAGCCCGTTTCTGCTAGTTTTGCTGATATATGTGCAAATTTAGGTACTCCATGAATCAAACGTAAGCAAGAGTTTTGTACACGTTGTATGCGTTGGGATGTTTCGAAATCAAGACAAGGACCATACAGAGGTACGCAATAATTAAATTGTGATAACACAAGGGACTCGCATAGTACGGTCTTTGATTTTTTGCTTAAGTAGTCTTTATGTGGATATATAAGTTTTAAATTACAATACGCATTTTGTATATATTTATTGATTTGTTTCTTGAATCTAAAAGTTTTATCAAAAATTAATCCTAAATTTTTAGCGCTTTCCACTATGGGAATGTTCATGTCTCCAATCTTAATGGGCGGTAATTGATAATTACTAATCGGTTTACCTAAAATTAAAATGCAAGATTTAGACGGATTTAAGATTAACGCGTGTTTTTTTGAAAATTCAGATATAGATTGTAAATCATTATTTAATAAATTAGTAGCATTTTCGATATCATTAGGATTGAATGAATAGTAAATCTGCGTGTCATCTGCATACATGTGAATATTACAGGTCGCCACACAATCACAAAGACCTCTGGTATATAGGGTGAACAGCAGAGGTCCCAATATACATCCCTGCGGCACCCCTCTGGTAACATCAACAGGTATAGAGACAGCAGAAGATGCCTTGACTCTTTGTGTTCTATTATTTAGATAATTCTGGATCAGACCAATTGCATCATTACCAAGACCGAGGAAGTGCAATATACTAAGCAATAATTCGTGATTTATTGTATCAAACGCTTTGCTAAAATCTAAAAGAGTCAGTATCGTACATTTTCCTTCATCCTGAGCTTTCATGATATCATCAGTTATTTTTAACAAAGCGGTTGTGCAGCTGTGAGCAGGTCGAAATCCTGATTGGCACGATGGAAGCAAGTGATTACATTCTAAATATTGCCTAAGTTGCGAATTAATTACTTTTTCAAATATCTTTGACAGTATTGGTAATATACTAATTGGTCTGTAATCCTTATGGTCTGCAGGTTGTTCAACCTTCGCTATTGGTGTTACCAGAGCCGACTTCCAGCTGTCGGGAAATACTTTTTCTAAAATGCACGAGTTAATGATATGTACCAAGTACGGTAATATAGAGGGACAACATAATTTTATCATTGAAACATTTAATCCGTCCGATCCCGTTGAATTACTTTTTAGTGAATCGACAATTTTTAATATAGTACTGTCATCTATGAGGTTAAAACTAAACTCTCCAGCTTTATCTAGTTTATTATTATTATAAAAGCTTAATACCGGTTGAGAAATGGACATATGTGGAATACTGTTAACAAAATAGCTATTAATTTGATCAACATTACCACTAAAAGCGCTGTTTTCATTAATCTTAGAAGGTAGTACATTTAGTGCTCTGAATTCTCTCCATAATACTTTAGAGTTGCTAGTACGATCAAGTTTAAATTGTAAGTAAGCTTTTTTTTCGTTCTTTATTGCGGTATTTGTGTAATTGCGCAACGTCCTGTAATATTCCCATGCAGCCGCGGTTTTTACGTATTTGAACTTATCTTTTGCCTTGTCTCTCAAACGCATTAGTAATCTAATATTATCCGTTAACCACGGCGAATGTTTTCTTGTAATTGTAATAGTTTTCCACGGAGCATGTTTATTAAAAAGATTTAATATGCGACTGTTTAAGATTTCGACCTTTCGATTGATGTTACTTTCATAAAATAAATCATCTAAGGAAAGCGTCTGTAATTCAGCATAGAATTGGTCATAATTAAAATTTCTAAAATTTCTGTATTTATGAGGAGTGGGAGGATATGAAATCTTTGACACGTGATCTCACAAGCTATTAAATCATGATCTGAAAAATGACAATTTACAACACTCGTTTTTTGAATAAGTGAAGGTTGTGAAGTGATAATAATGTCTAATAAGGAATTTTTCCTGGTAGGTTCTGTGATTATTTGACTAAAATTTAATGATTCTAGCATATTATTCTGTAGATGGATTGGCTGCCATAAGGAAGTCCACGTTTCCATCCCCTAAACATACAATATGGTCTGAATATGGTGTACACAACATAATGGAATTCTCAACTTCATCTATAAAGCTTTTATAGTTGAAAGTTGGGGGCCTGTAAAACACTCCCAGCGCTATACTCTTATTATTAATTTTCACTAATACCCAAAGCTGCTCTATTATATTGCTAGTATCAATGATACATTTGAAAATATTATGTCTTATATACAAAAGTACCCCACCTCCCCTACTATCCCGATCCTTACGTACCAATTTATAACTTTCAATGTCAACCGCTCTAGAGGATATATTTTCCGATAGCCAGCTCTCACTCACAGCCAAAATTTCAAAATTTGTTATTAATTCTTTGATTTCATTGATTTTTGGTAAAAGAGAACGTGCATTGATATGGCCAATTCGTATACAGTCCAATAGCATATAAACTAAAACAGAATACAGTAATAAAATAAAGTAATAGTAATAATAATAATTATAACGAAAATAGAAATAAAATGAAAATTTATGAAAAATTATTTATACTAAGAGAAAATAATTAAATTTTTATTAATTTAAGATCGTTACGGTCACTTTAAAATTACAATAAACAAAATAAATACTTTAATCGTAAACACAGATTGCCAATATCGTACTATTTGTTGTGTGCGACCTGCGAATGAATACCATCTGTTTCCATAAGGAATTTATTTAAATCTTCGTCGGATCTAATTACAAAGCGTTGATTTTCACGTCGACAAAATATTGTTCCATCATAGGTCCATGTATTATGTCGTCCAATTTTTGCTTGTACTCTTTGTAAAATGCTTAAGCGTTGTTTCGTTAGATCCTCTCGTATAACATATCTGGTTCCTTTTAACTTTTTTTTGTTGCTTAAGATTTGGTGTCGCGTTTTATAAGAAATAAATTTAATTATAATTGGCCTTGCTTTACCTTCAATATATTTTCCAGTGCGATGAATTCTGTCTATGGATTCTTTCGTGACGTCTAGATTAAGTTTTTGTTTAAAGATATTCACTACATCTTCCTCCAGGTTTTCATTGGGCTTTTCGTTTATCCCAAAAATACGAATATTATTTCTCCTAGAGTATTGTTCTAGATCGTCGACCTTTCGTTTTAATATTTTGTTTTCTTCCAGGATCGGGGCAATTGATTCTTGTATCTTTTGACTAATAATATCATTCATGCATTCGCTAATTTTTTTCGCTAGGCTATTTATCGAAATAGGATCTTTGAAATAATTCTTTAAAGAATTTTGAACACAGGTGTTAATATCAGCGATATGTTCTCTTGTTAAAGGCATTGTAATATTATTTTTAATATTTAATCTAAAACGACAATTAAGTAATAATTCAATTGCAAATCGCAAACCGCTTATTTAAACACGACCGTAGGCGAGCTAAGTACGTCTATCCACGCCGACACATAGATAGAAATATGATTGATGATATAAAATGATAAACCGTGGTTCCCTCTATTAACAATTAGCAGAACGCCCGTAATTGGTAATACAGCTTTCTTCATGATGACGAACCAAATGCCGATAATACAGAATGTCGGTAATACAGACTCCGTACTTCGAGACAAAACGACACTGGCGCCATCTGTTTTCCCCTAGCAACGACGCCACCATTTAGCCAAGTGACGAACCAAATGCCGGTAATACAGAATGCCGGTACAAAAATCACGTAAAACGACACTGGCGCCATCTGTTTTCCCCTAGCAACAGCGTTGCGATTTAGCCGAGTGACGAACCAAATGCCGGTAATACAGAATGTCGGTAATGCAGATTCCGTACTTAACGACGACTGCATCCCCCTCAAAAACGTCTGCCTCAAGTACCGCAATACCTACTTAAATAGTACATATTTTTAATATTTCAGTTACATATTTTCATATGTTTTCGAGTATAGTTTGCTACGGACCCTGTAATAGCATCTGGTAGTGAGAAGCTTGCAAAGTGTGTAGATTTAAAACTACACTATGAAAAGATTCGTGCAAAATTATACACTAACCCGCCTTTGAAATTGGAAATTTCATTTAATTCCACACATCAATGTGATTCATAATTTGTACTCATAGGAGCACAAAATTCGTAATTACACCAGGCGACGTTTCCGATTCTAAATCGTTAACCGATGCCTCCAAATCTTTCAAAGTGTTTAAATGCATATGGTGTAATTTTATCCATTCTATATTAATACACTATCAATAAAAATCACAATAAGCCCTTAGATAAACTAGCACTAAATCCTATACGTATAGCAAGTGCTTCTGTCGCAGGCACGCGTGACGTCACACTGCCGCGTTCGAGTCAAGCGACAACGGGTTTACAACACCTTTAAGGTCTAAGTGTGCCGAGAAATACGTGTGTTGCTTGCTTCATAAATACGTGTGCTGCTTGCTTCATAAATAATTTTATAATGTGATAACTTTGGTTTTGAGTTAATACTCTAGGAAAGTTAAAAACTTGCTTACCTAACTTGTTTTGGGAAAAAAAGTTTTAATTAAATTATTTCACGTTTTACGTGAAAAATTAATTTTAGAGAAACTACATTCAAAGTTAACCAAAAAAATACCACTGAAATTTCATAGTGTTTGAACTATTTTCCCAAAACTTTAAGAAAATCGTGTCTAGGGACTAAATGATTACCTGTTTTTTGCCAAAAAAAGCTATTTTTTGGCAATAGTTTAGTCACTATACATACGATTTTCTTAAAATTTTGTGGAAATACTGATTATAAAAATGATAATAAAACTCAAAATTAAAAAGACAGAAAGATAGCTCCTATTTCCCTGATCACATTCATCACATTGTTTTTCAAATTCATCGTTATGTTTACGTATTATGGTTTTTCATTGATGTAACGGTTGCAAGTTTTCCTATTCTGCCCCTTTATATTTCCTGTTTACAAATTTTCCACTTGAATATTTTTTGTGGTTGTTCTTAAAAAAATACCTACTGATTTCTTTATTAATTATTATTATGGTTATTATCGCGCATACAAGTCTGAACAATATATGTACGCTTCCGTTGCGTCTGCGCAAATAAAAAATATGTACGTATAAATATTTACGTCTGCGATTGTAGGAATTAAATAAATGCTATAATAGATATTTTACAAACTTCTTTTTACGAATTTCTTTTGGTTAAACGCTATATAATTAATTTTGAAGTTAAAATGCAATAAATGACCCAGATTATAACAGAAAAGAAATCTGCTTCGGCAGGCCGAATACGAATCTTTCACGCTGCTTTGGCCAAAACCGAATCTGTTACAAATTGACCAAATCGGCCGAATACCGAAGCAACACCGGAGCTTCAGTGATCTCTACAAACATTACTGGGTAAAGACAATATTAAGAAAAAATGATCTTATAAAGTGAGCGGAAATTATGTTATATTATATATACTTTTACCTACTGAATTAAATTTTTATTTTCCAACATTAAACTTTTATCTACCGAAATTAAACTTCCATCTATTGAAATTAAACTTTTATTTTCTGAAATTAAACTTCTATCTACCGAAATTAAACTTCCATTTACTGAAATTAAACTTTTATTTTCCGAAATTAAATTGTTATTTTCGGAAATTAAACTTTTATTTTCTGAAATTAAACTTTTATCTATCGAAATTAAACTTTTATTTGACGATATTAAACTTTTATCTGTCGAAATTATTAAACTTTCATTTTTAGTTCTAAAATAAATTAACCTTTTATCTATTAATTTTATCTATTGAAGTTAAACTTTTATTACCGAAATTAAAATTTTATTACCAAAATTAAATTTTTATTTTCCGAAAGTAAACTTTCATTTTCCAAAACTTTTTTTCTAACCCCATGAATATGACACTATATTATCAAATTATTTTGTCTAAAAAGTAGACCATTTAGGAACTGTTATTGTTACTATAGCGACTTTACAAAAGGTAATCATTTTTTTGTACTAGAACAAAAAGTAATCTGAGGTTATGCATGACATATTTTACGCGGTGTTCTAAACCATTTTCTTTTATACAATTAATGCGAAATAAGAAGACATTTTTAATTAAATAATAATCATTGATCTTTTCTTTAATACTATTGAAATGTTAAAGGTATTGTAAACCCGTTGTCGCTTGACTCGAACGCGGCAGTGTGACGTCATGCGTGCCTGCGACAGAAGCACTTGCTATACGTATAGGGTTTAGTGCTAATTTATTTAAGAGTTTATTGCAATGTTTATTGACACAGTGTATTAATATAGAATGGATAAAATTACACCATATGCATTTAAACACTTTGAATGATTTGAAGGCATTGGTTAACGATTTATCACAAGACGAAGACAATATTAGAATCGGAAACGTCGCCTGGTGTAATTGCGAATTTTGTGCTTATATGAGTACAAATTATGAATCACATTGATGTGTGTGGAATTAAATGAAAAATTTCAAATATCTACATTTTTTTGTTTAGTTTATTAAGCTGAAGTTGTAAATCCGCTTAACAACACCTTTGCGGGGTCCTTTTTATTTTCCAACATTAAACTACCGAAGTTAAACTTTTATCTACCGAGATAAAACTCGTTTTCCGAAATTAAACTTTTATTTTCTGAAATTACACTTTTATCTATCGAAATTAAACTTTTATCTACCGAAAAAAACTTTGATTTTCTAAAATTAAGCTTTTTTCTTTTTCCGCGTATCATTCTCTGTTGCAGAGCGTTAGCATTTCCTTCCCATACTTGTGTTATGCCTGTTCAGTGATCCCAAGTATAGGCAACCTACAGCTTAAGGTGGACTCGGAACCACCCCAAATACATAGTAATTGGAAAACTTTTATCTGCTGAAATTAAACTTTCATTTTCTGAAATTAAACTTATCTACCGAAATTAAACTTTTATCTACAAAAATTAAATTTTGATTTTCCGAAATTAAACTTTTATTTTCTGAAGTTAAACTCTTATTTTCCGAAATTAAACTTCCAATTTCCGGAATTAAACTTTCCGAAATTAAACTCTTATTTTCCGAAATTGAAGTTGAAATCCTATAGACTTAGATTGCACATAGTGGAAGTACTGAAAATATTGATAAATGTTTCTATTTGTCTATCAATTGTTCAGTTGTCGTTTATTATTGGTACACATGCAATCTTAAATTTTATAGACAATGACTCCTGATATACTGAATTTATTCGAATAAAAAATAGCTCATAACGATGTTATTTTAAATCTTTTTTTGAATAATAAATTTGAGTTACTTCAATAACGATTAACCTTTCTTTTAATTCTAGATACGTTCTCAAACTGGATCAGGCAAAACACTAGCTTACGCTGTACCAATTGTAGACGCTTTGCAAAGCATCACTCCTCGATTACAAAGAAAAGATGGCGTACAAGCAATTATTGTTGTACCAACCAGGGAATTAGCATTACAAACGCATGAATTGTTTAATAAGATTAACGTAAGTTGCTTTTTATATTTAAAGATTAAAATTTTAATTAATTAACGTAAGATTTCTTTCGCAGACATTTCAATGGATAGTAACGGGGCATCTGTGCGGAGGCGAAAACAGAAAATCCGAAAAGGACCGGCTACGTAAAGGCGTTCATGTCTTAATTGGTACACCAGGCCGTTTATTAGACCATGTTCTTCACACTGCAGCGCTGAAAATGGATAATGTTAGATGTTTAGTACTCGATGAGGCTGACAGGTTACTCGATATGGGTTTTCGAAAAGATATTATTAGGTAATAATATTATCATAAAACGAGATAATTCTAATTTAAAATTGTAATTGTAGTTTGGTAGAACACTTAACTAAAGTCAAGAATCTAAGTCAAAAATCAGAATACGATCCTATGGAAATGTTAAAATCGCAAAACAGTAAAATAAATTTTGAAGATAAGCATGAAACTAGTGAAGAAGAGGAAGAAGCAGAAGGAGAGAGCAGGGAAGAATTTCCTCTAAGAAACATTAATAATAAAAATAGACAAACTGTTTTGTTATCGGCTACTTTAAATCAGGGTGTTACTGAATTAGCTGATTTCGCTATGAAGAATCACGTTTCTGTAGATGCGTTAAATGAGAGTGCAAACAATAGTAATTTAATAAATAAACTTGATAGTTTAGTTATACCAGATAGTGTTAAACAAGAATTTATTTTAACTTACGTTAAACATAGACTCTTTACGTTATCGGCTTTAATAGTAGAAAAATGTAAAAAGAATTCTAAATTATTTGTGTTTATGGCTAGTACCCAAATGGTTGAATATCACTACGAGCTCTTTACAAAATATTTAGTGAGTATGCCCGTGAGTCGCGGTAAACTCAAAACAGGTAACGTAGTGTTATTTGACACAAAGGGTGATGACAGTGATGCAGAGGAAGAAGAAGAGGAGATCGTTTTAAAAACACAGTTTTTCAAATTACACGGCAATATGGACCAGAAGATACGCAAGGAGGTTTTCACGTCGTTCCGAGATGCCAAAACTGGTGTTCTTTTATGTACGGTGAGTTGTGTTTTTCATTTTAATATCAGAACCCATTCAGAAACTGAAATTACATTTCTTAAACCAACTGAGATTTAAATTAAACGAAATTTATTTGTATCATTCGTGATTAAAAGAACGCATTTAAATGTTCTGTACTGCAACAATAGCGACATTCTTCTCACAGTTGGAAACTGTGTTCATCTAAAGCATGGCAAGTGTTATGGTTGTAAAACGTTTAAAATTACTTTGTATTGATGAGCAGTACCTACATAATGAAATGGTTTTTAAATCGGATTAGTTTTTATGTTGATTTGGTTTAAGAATATAATATCTACGTTTTGTATTTATATTCGGAAATGTACCAGTCAAGAATATACGAATCGAGTATTTATAATAATAATACAGCGTCTTTGTTATATGTATTTTATATAGTATATACATTTATTCCTCGATTTATTCCCAAAATCTAAAGAACTATAATAAAAAAGTTTATAAAGTTCGTTGTTTTAATTTAGAACCGTAAAAGATTAAGCGTTTTAATATAAGATTCTAGTAAAGGCGGTAGACTGGATAGAAGTCCCGGGAGTTACTCAATTTTTTGTTGTCACCAGACCCGGGAAAAGAATTCGAGACATGGGACTTAATTTTAATTGAATAGCTTGTATACAAAAGTCCCGTGTTTAAAATTCTTTTCCCGGGTTAAGAATTTTAATTGAATAGCTTGTATAGAACTTACTTTAGAATTAAGGTTTTATTTGATTCAATGTCTTATTATCAATTTATTCGCTGAAAAAGGTGGTTTTGAACAAGAATGTCGCTTTACACAGGAGGTTTTCTTAACCACCTTTTTTGAAAAAAAAACAATAAACAGCCATTTCAAATACAAATAAATTATTTACAGCCTGTCTATAAACAATCACTGAAGGGAAAGGGATTAATTTCAGTAAGAAACTAGCGTTAGATATGATGTCTGGCCAGGCCATTCATTAAGTAAACTTGTACTTTCTATTCAATAATATTCATAAACGGAATATAAATTCCTATCCGGAATTTCCTATTTTATTTAAAAACAGGTTCTAATATTTGAATAGTAGTCTTCCTAAAGACCTAAATATAGTGTTTTTACTTAAAATTCATATTGAAGAAAGGTTTTGATTACGTTAACAATCAGTCCGTTTCAATAGTTAAAGAGTTCCAAAAAAGTTTTCATAGTTTTTGTACAGACAATAGCGTGCTTTTATAATTGTCATTTGACTTAACTTCGTTGGCGAGTCTAAAACCAATTTTTTCTCCAATCGCATGAATATGACATCAAATTATTTTTTTGTTTATTGTTTCCAGCTTTATTTTGTGGAACTCCATAATCATGAAATAAATAAAGATTATTAAAAGTTTCACAGTTTTATTAAAATACAACTTGACAATATTGTTTCGACAGCTATGCTGTCATTATCAAAGGTAATATAATTATAAACAAACACGTCGCTAAGGTAGATACAAAATAGGTAACTAGATAAAATAATAATAATAATCATAATTAAATATCTAATACTTCCAGTAACGGAGAATTACTGAGCTCAAGTTGTTCATTCATTAAAGGTACCCTGAGTTTGTGTTTGTATATCTCAAAGGCTTCTAAAATGTCTAATTTGCGTTTGTTATTACAAAAATGTAGGAATTTAATATTATTTTGAGGAGTCATTGTGTGATTTTGTTCTAAAAGGTGTTTGGCGTAATTCGATTTTTCAGGATGTTTATTTTTGTAATGACGTACGTGTTCTTTATATCTTATGTCAAAATTTCGGCAAAATATCAGAAAAAATTGCACATATACTAAGAAAAGCCAACAAGTATAAAATAACATTTAAAACCAACACTAGCACTTTTTCATTTTTATTTAATGCTAAAGACAGAACACATGATATCATGAAATCGGGCATTTACCGTTTAAATTGTTCTTTTTGTAGTTCGGTATATATTGGACAAACACTTCGAAATTTTGACATAAGATATAAAGAACACGTACTTCATTACAAAAATAAACATCCTGAAAAATCGAATTACGCCAAACACCTTTTAGAACAAAATCACACAATGACTCCTCAAAATAATATTAAATTCCTACATTTTTGTAATAACAAACGCAAATTAGACAGTTTAGAAGCCCTTGAGATATACAAACACAAACTCAGGGTACCTTTAAGAAATGAACAACTTGAGCTCAGTAATTCTCCGTTACTGGAAGTATTAGATATTTAATTATGATTATTATTATTATTTTATCTAGTTACCTATTTTGTATCTACCTTAGCGACGTGTTTGTTTATAATTATATTACCTTTGATAATGACAGCATAGCTGTCGAAACAATATTGTCAGGTTGCATTTTAATAAAACTGTGAAACTTTTAATAATCTTTATTTATTTCAAATTATTTTGTATAAAAAGTAGACCATTTAGGAACTGTTACTCGTTACCATAGCAATTGTACAAAAAGTAATCACTTTTTGTACAATACAAAAAGTAGTCTGAGGTTATGTATTAACTACTTTCCGCGGTGCTCTATAGGATTTTCTTTTATAGCAATAATGCGAAGTAATAAGTAGAAGTTTTTATTTAAATAATAATCATTTATCTTTTCTATGACAATATTAAAATATTAAATTAATTTGAAGACATAAAAAAACAAAAACAAATTCGACGTTTCTATTAAAATTTTAGTTACTGCTGGGAACGTCGGAACGACGTCGCAAAAACAAAAACCAATCCTAACCTCTAATTATTTAACGGTAAACACATATATCTTAGACAACGCCTGTCGAAATTTCTGCGAATTTTCGACGAAATGATAGTGAGATTATACATTTGTGAGTATTTCTTAATCATATTAATTCTTAATATTCAAATTGCCACTTTTTACACATATTAGAATAGCAGTAAATAAAAAGTAGTTTAACGTCATGTTGTTTATTCTAAACAATCCTCTCACAGAGTTTGCTAGTTAAAAATAAGCAGTTGTAGAAAAAATAGTATGTTTAATTCGTACAAAAAATGCATTTTTGGGACTCATAAGGCTGTCAGACTCCGCTAACGCGTCGTCCGGCAACTTTCTTATTCGTCCCAGAAACATGCATTTTTTGTACTAATGAAACAAATACATAACTATTATTTATTTATTAAATTTATAAACAAAATGTTTTCTGTCTAGCTTCAAGATGAAAATAAACCAAAGCGTAGAAATAATTTAAAAAAATGTAGAGACGACCCAATTTAATTAATTATATTGTCGAAAACAAATTTCGTGTACGGATTCGAATACTAGAGCGGGTTCATGCGGGATTTAGATTGCATGCACGGATCACATTTCGAAAGAAATATTCGAGGGGGTACTCACTGCTGAAATACTCGAACATTTGCCACGAAATTTTCAGAAATTTTTAGTGATTTCTGAAATTTTATGAAATGCTTAGAATTTTTCTGAAATATTACAAATTTTTTAGAAATGTTAGAAATTGTTGGGAAATATTAGAATTTTGTTAGAAATTTTAGGAATGTCTGAAATATTAGGAAAAATTCCAGAATATTAAGCCACCTGCACAGTCAAAACCACCCGTCAAAGTCAAAACCTGACCGTCTTCGATAAAGGTGTTGTTAAATCTTTAAATTTAGGTTCGGTCTTTTAGCGCTTTTATTTAATTTAGACGTTTGCAAAGTGCTGTGAGTGGTGTTTGAATATAATTGAAATGAACTAAGTACATAATTATTTCTAACCGAAGGGAAGTTAGCAATAAATTTCCAGTCATAAATATAAATATCCTAATATTCTAATTTATAGCAATTCCCATTAGCTTTTCTGATTAAGATGGTTAATTTCCTAGCATACATTAACAATTAAATTTATTGTTAATGATTTTTTACTAAAATACCCTAAAAATCTATTCCACCAGCAGTAACACGTATTTGGCCTACTGTATATCATCTTTTTTTCTCAATTTGATTTTTTTGTATCAAAGCATGTCATTTTGTCTAATATTTTGTAAGTATCATTTACTAAGTATGTATCATTTACTTGAGACTTGAATAAACTATTATTTTCTGTTCTGTCCTTGAGATAGTTTATATAAAAAAAAATTAAAAAGAGGTAATTTCAACTTACAATAGTGTAGCAACGAGGGGTCAACCACTACTGGAAATCACTGTACATTTTGCTGGGAATACTTTGGAAATACCTGGGAATACTTGGGAATACATGGGAATACTTGGAAATACCTGGGAATACTTTGGAAATACATGGCAGTACCTGGAAATGCCTAGGAATATTTGAGGAATACTTGATATTATACATGCTTGGGTGGAAATTTATTTTCGTTTTAACGGCGTTATTAGACGAAAATCTATTAAGTAAAGTCAATTACGGCAAATTAGTTTAACACAAACTCGGTTATCAATGTTATGATCATAAAAGCTGCATGTAAGAAAAGTTAAAGACGTAGGGGAAGTAACGATATTTCGTGACGTCATAGAATATTTACGTTAATGTATAGAAGTGACTCTGCATTTTTAATATATTTCATGTATTAAGTATGCTCTGCACTAGAGCATTCATGAGATGATCAGATCAAGTAGAAATCATCTTTCAGTTCTGGATATGGAAAAAAATTAGGAGTTAGAGTATGTTACAAGCAAAAAATAAAGCTGAGAAAATAGGAATACCCTTAGTTATCGAATCTCAAGAACTTCTTAATCCCACGGCTGTCTTGAATGAGAATTTCGAAGATGATGAAGATTTAATATATACATATAACACCGGTAATATATCCAACACAACTCAAATTGCATTTAGTGACGAAATAAAAAAAATGATGAACAGTTATCCATTCTAAATTTCTAAGACACAAATTTAAAATATTTTACGGGAATTAAATCATGTAATGATAAATCATATTTAGCAGTGTTACTGAAAAATAAAAAAACGATGACGGTTAAAAAGACTATACATTGCCGTTTTCTTTTAATAAAAAAGCTCATCGGCTGACAGAGTAATACGAGTTAGAGATGCACAAAAAAAAATTCAAAAATAAATCAAAAACTCAAAAAAACTCGAGATCTCTACGTCAAAGAAAATAATTAAGAAGAAATGACCATTAGAAACTGAAACCTGTGTTTGTAAAGGATGTGATCATTTTTGCATCCAGAGGCACAATTTTATAAATATTCAAAAAAAAGTACAAAATACTCTAAAAGTTATAAGTATTAGTATAAAAGCGAGGGGTCAACCACTCGCCGCAATACATGTACATTTTAGCGGCAATCGCACGCAATCCTTAACAATCTCAAGGAAATCATCAGAAATCTCGCAGTCTTTATTGGCAATCAGCGAAATCTTTCGCAATTCCGCAATCATCATCGCAGTCGTCGAAATCGAATATAGTAGAAGTGGTGCCATTATTAATTGGCGGGAAATTCGATAGTTATTCATACTTATTATCAGTACCTTTGCCAAAAGCGGCATTTTGAGAATCGGTAAGTGAATACGTCAATAAAGCTAACACTCCCAGTTCAAGCAAAACGAAACACCCGCCTATAATTTAGTGCTAATTAAAGACAAAGTACCAAAAGAAAAACTATTTTTTTTGTGGCTAAAACCATTTAGACATAATTCGCATTTCAAAATCGAACAAAAAAAAATAATAAAGCCATAATTAACTACTAATTAAGGACAAATTTGTACCACAAAAATTCTTTTCTACAACTCTACAGTCGCTATTCACATATCAAGACTGGCAGCGCAAACTGGCAATCAACTTTCATATAAGTGAAAATTTCCTAAGCTCTCGTTTAGTATTAATTATTAAAGACTAATTTGTAACCCCAAAATCTTTATTTTTGTACTTTGCGTTCACAATGGGCTCATTGTGACACCGAAAGCGATTTCATAATAGAGGCTATTAGAACATCGTTTCTGGGGTCTATTTGTTTTGTAAGATTGGTAACATTTGTTTTATATTATATATAAAACATTATATAAACACATTTAATTTTGACTAGTGATGGGAACTTGGGTGTCGAGTGTCGTGATACTGTTCGTGGTCGTGACACTTGAAGTGTCGCGACACTTTGTGTCGAACAGTATCGCTCTTATTAGAATGTAATTCGAAGTTGCTTGATCATTCTTACAAGTTCGATTATTTGGTTGAATAAAAGTGTAAATCTTCTAGTGGAGTATTTTAATGCACCTCTGTCTTGAAGATTTACAAATCCTATCGGTGAATTTGAACAGGAGGCAGCTAACAGAGAATCTAACAGGCTATTGACATTCAATCCTTTCTTCAGTTTTTTTGCAATGAATCCTGCCAGAAGGGCTGCAGATGCTTAAAGAATTCCGTAATCGAGATGCATAGATAAGGTTTGAAGTTCTTTTATTAATTTTGTTATATTTTTAGGAAGTTCGATGTTGAAATTTATTCTTTCAGAGGTATCTGTAATTGTTGATCTGTCGAAATAAGGAAGTATATATTATTTTGCTGTTGAGTGTTGGTGTCCATAACCCCAACGTAAGATTTTAAACCATTTTTGTCGTAAGATAAAATTTGAAGAAAATTCATGAAATGATATTGTAGGATCACTTCTTACTATTACACATTGCAATGCTGCATTTATACTTTTTTCTGCTAGTGCTTGCCATTACTAAAGTGAACGACTGAAAAACAGCAACAAAACTACGAAAATTTAAACAAATAACAAGGAAATAACGTAATTATATTACAAAGTAAAGAAAACTGCCTTAGAAGATTAGGAAAATATAATTTATTGACGATACGCCCAAAACCAACAAAAATATAAAAGCGCGCGAAGTTAGCGTAGTTTGAAATTGGCGTTTACGTGTTATATATCCGTTTCCGCCTTTTGCGTGTTTGGTGGCGCCAGCGGAGAAACATTTGAACTAATTGAGTGCGCAGGCCGGATAAGAGACTTCGTCTCGTGAAATCTAGAAGGTCGTGCTTTTACCCCAAATTGTACAATATGGTCCGCCATGAATATGTCGAATTGGGCGATTAATTCTGTTACGCCCAAGAAATTTTCATTCGACACGTTGCCAATTGTTTCACTATGTCCGCGTATTGCTAGGCCACGTGAGGGCAACATTTTGATCGTTTCTACAACCCTCAGTAACACAGTGCGCCAGTAAGGGACTTCTTTGGCAAGTTGCTTTATCAAAAGTCTGTCAATGCGGCTAGAAATTCTCCCGCGTCCAATGAAGGCGGGCACGCATTGACGGTGTTCTGGACTAGTTTCATGATCGTCAATTCTTTTGGGATTCCTCCAGTCACTAAATCCAACTGTAGCAAATTGTGTGGAGCCCCCATAAAGTTTACACACAGCACAAAATACAGCTCCAGTTGATTTTGAATAGAATAAATAACAAAACTCTCTTGCATGTTTCCCCGTTGGGATGACGTCTTGAGAACAGAGACTTTGTGCAATGTCTTGTCGTACCATTAGCGTACTTTCGCGTTGATTGCAAAAAGTCACTGTCATCATTTTGATTTACTCCACATAGAGCTATTTTATCTCAAACAGCCTCGGTGATCTTCCATTTAGCTGGATCAGGTTCATCTTCTTTCTAAAGCTTCCCTGTGTGCACTTAATAAGAAGAGTGGTGAAATTAGACCAATTGCTGTGGGAAATACTTTCAGAAGACTTGCCGCTAAAGTTGTGTGTATGAATACTCAAGAAAAACTCGGGCAATATTTTAGATCTAAACTACTGGGGTTTGTAGAAAGAGGTTGTGAAGCAGTTGTACACGCACTGCGTACTTATATTTCTGAAAAAACACCAATAAAAGCATCCCAAAGGTTGCTCTTGCTAACGCTTTTAATTCAGTCGAGAGAGACATAATGTTGGATGATATTTTACAACAGGTACCTAAATTTGTACCCATTCATGTTCCAGTGTTACGCTGAGCCATCCTTGCTTTTCTTCGGAAAAGACATCATTCTGCAGTGGGAGCTCAACAGGGAGACTCGGCTGGTCCGATGGCATTCGGTTTAGCCATTCGATCTATAATTGAGTGCCTTAAATCTGAATTTAATACCTGGTATTTAGATGACAATACAGTGGGAGATTAACCTCAAGATGTCTTGACGGACTTTCAACTCATAATTGAACATTGCAAACAGTTGGGATTGAAAATAGACCCGTCAAAATGCGAGATTTACTTTTCTTCTGTTAAGGATGACACGATCAAAAGGGAATTCAACGAAAATATCACCTGGAATAAAACTATTATCTGACGATACCCTTTCTTTGTTAGGTGCTTCAATTCAGAAACCTTCCTGTCACCACTACTAGCTAGCAAAATTGAGGAACTTGAGGTTTTGTTCACGCGTCTAAAAAATTATATAATTACGTTGCGTATTTTTTACTCCGTAATTGCTTTGCAATCCCTAAATTAACCTACCTTCTCCGAACTTGTCATGTTTGGAGCTTTCCTGACACTATTTGTGAAATCGATTCACACATTGCCAACGCTAATCTGGACGGAACGCAATGGAAATAGCTTCTTTACCAATTGGTTTCGGAGGAATCGGTGTTCGTAAAGTAGCAAATATTGTTCTCCCAGCCTTTCTTGCTTTGTGAAATGCCACTTTTAAGTTTGTCGAACTGATGTTACCGAATATACCCACCGACCAATTAAAAATCGCGTACTACGAGGATGACTTGGAATAATAGAAACTTAAATGCCCCGACGAGGCTACTCTTATTCCAGTTGTCTCTTTCTTTCGGAATAATTGGGATCTCATGAATATTAAAACTACTCGTTCAACTTTTAATTTTGAAAATAAAATTGATAACGCTAGATATTTAACTTCTGAAAATGAAGCTTCTTGAAAATAAATCCGGTGCATGGTTGAACGTCATCCGCTCAAAAGCTATTGGAACATTACTAGATAACAATACTTTCCGAATATCTGTTGCCTTACGGCGTGAATGTAACATACGTACATATGTGTTCCACACACATGTATTTGTGAATCAGAAGTAGGTAGTCAAGGTACCCATGGACTTAACTGCTCCAAAAGTACTGGTCGACAAGCCCGTCATTCCAACCTTAAATACTTTTAAAAAGGAGCTTGGCATCAGTCGAATTTCCTTCTGTCCTGGCACCAACTGGACTTACAACGGACGAGGGAAAGAGTCCTGATGAAATGACTCTTATGCCATGGATAAATGGACAAATTCTTATTTGGCATAGCACATGCAGTGATAACTTAGCTCCGTCATATGTAAATGTTTCCTTCATATCTGCTAGAAAAGTTGCAGCTAATGTAGCTTTGAAGAAGTTAAATAAGTATAAGAATATAATAAATCAAAACTATTATTTCGTGCCATTTGCAGTGGAAACTATGTGGTCTTTGAGCATAGAAGCTTTAGATTTTATGGATTCTATCGGAAAACGGCTGGCTACAATTTCAAGATAACCGCGCCGGAAAGCCTACCTAATTCAGAAATAAGCATTGCTATTCAAAGAGGGAACTCGGCTTGGGAACATTTCCTCCTTCGATGGTTATGGAGGAATTTTTTTTATTTACTTTAATTTCACGCAGTAATTTGTTAAAGCAGTTATTTATTATTTTTTATTTGGAAAAAGTAGTCATGTAACATTTAAATATTTAGTTATAAGTAATTATTAAAAAATCAAAATATTGAGTTTTTGACATTTACATATATCTAAAATTCAATTTAAACATACATAGATAAAAACATAGTAAGCTTGTGTCAATGTTATGAGTTTATTTTTCTGTGTGTGTTGTGTTTATTGTAAAATGTGCGATGTGGAGCAAACCTGACACAAACTTTAATAAAGAAAAAATTACTGCATGCATTGTGTTACGTAAATTTAATAAAAAGTTGTATAAAAATTATAATTTCGTAGGTGTATATTATATTAATGTGATCGTGTTTACATGAAATGAATGCCCATTTTCAAGTTAATGTTAGATTTTCAATATTTTTGTGCATTGTTATTATTAAACCTAAGATTTATTATAAACGGAATGTCAAATCTGGTAACTTCCAATGTGGCCAACATTAGTTTTACTCATTATTTAGAATATAAGTCGCAATTAGAAAGTAATATTGAGTAAAAGAATTTAAATTTTCATTTATTGAATCGATACGCCATCTGTCTGATGGCATATCGATAAATGATCCATTTACATTGCTTTAAATGGGTAAAATACAAACAACGGTTAATTAAATTAATAAAACCCCATATTTATATGGGATGAACATAAATCATTAATATGATCTACAGTGCTTGTTATATTACAATATGAACAGTGTAATCAATTTCATTTCTACGAAAAATACAATAATTACATCGAAGTTTCCAGCGGAATCTACAATGCTTAGTTAATTGCATTTTAACATAATTTATGTTTGTTCTTTTGTTGTTAAATTATAATATGTTGTTCGGAAAGGACCAGATATTATATTGTTAAATTCTGAACACTTTGTCTGCAATACTTAACGATTTTAACCGTTGTTTGTTCTTATGGAGAAATAGCATGCAAATCGGCCACCTTAAAAGCTGAAGGTTGCATTATACAAATCGTGTACACCAATCAGCGGGTCGCGTGTTTTTGCTTAACGAATCAGAGCACAGCAACTCAAAACTAAAACTGCAAACGCTTCAAGTTATTTTTTTAAACACTTATATGAGTAACCAAAGAGATTTTTATAATTCTAAGATTTGAAACCAACCTTTTTTAAAATAAGTTTTATGGGGTGGTTTATATCGAATGCTAATGCAAGTTTACACTTTAAAAAGAACGTAAATTTGCAGAACCGAATTTAAGATTTTTGTAAATATGTTGACAAAATTACATTTATTCAGAGCTTATAAAAATATACCTTTACAAAAGTTTAAAAATAATGAAAATCGGTAAAGAAATGACAGAAATAGCCTGAAACAGTTACGAGTTCAGTGATAAACAGTCAACAGTAAGTTTTTTTTTGGAAATTTTTAAGTTTCAGAGGTTCACAATGATATTTACTCAACAAATAAAATTTCTTTCTCTTCACTTATTATTATTTTGTTTCATTTCTAGGAAGTTTTTGTTTTTTTTAATTTGTTAACAAATGACTGAGTTATGGCCGATAATATGCAAGACAACAATTTCTTTTCATTATTTTAATCTGTCATTATAGGCCAGCGTCCAGTTAATCTGTACATTTTACCTTGCGAAAAGTCAATTAAATTTGGTTTTTGGATATGTTTTGTATGGTGGGGCCCTTATTAGGAATTTAAACTTTTTTCCATCTACTTGTAAATGTACTTTTCCAGTTTTCGTACCTTGCACTGCTCTAACGACTAGAGTTTAGCTATTTCTTGTCTAATTTTGGAAATCTGTTTTCTGCTGGGAAGAGAAGAAGTGTTGGTTTACAAAAGTTGTAAAATAATGAAAATAGGTAAAAAGTTTTTATTCTTCAATTTTATTCATCAAAACAATTATGTAGGTGGGAGGTCTTGTATATTTATTATTTTTATTTGTAGTACAGTGTTATTTATCACGATTCCTCTTGCCGAGATCGGAAAATTAACAACTTCGTACAGGTGTAGTAATAAAGTATTTATTACAATTTTATTTCTTCTTAGCGAGATCGGAATTACCCGACCATTCATTAAACAAACTTGTCAATTATAGAATTATACGTATTCAAAAAGAGATTTCATCTGGAATTTTTGATCTTTTTTACAAATAAGTGGAAATATTTTTAAACAGTATGGTTTTACAATAACAGTAACGTCTGGATACATTTATCGGCACAAACTTCTAAATTAAAATTATTGTGAATAATAACAATTGGCACTGATTTTTATAGTATGAAATGTTGACTTAAGTGTTCTATTTACAAATAGTTTATTCAATTGTCAGTAGATTGATTATTAGTTGTCAAAATTGGAGTTCTTCAATGAAAGCTTTAACTGTGTTATTTTAGAGTTAGGACACGGATGTCAAATTCTATCTCTTTCTAGGCCAAAACTAAGCTGTCTGAAACAGATATACTTTTTTCTCTCTTTTTACTTTAGTGACAACATTCAGCAGCTGTCAGTTATAAATTTTAGGTTATGCTGTCATGTTTATTTTTATGCATGTAAAATTTTATAATGTGCACATTATCATTTATTTATTTATTGTTTGTAGAGGATTTTTAAAACTACTATAGTACATATATCAATTTTTCGACAGCTTTAAATAAAGTATTAATTGTACCGAATTTCAGATTTATATAATTGTCATACTGACAGTTTAATTTATTAAACCAATTTTCATGATTACCAACCTTCTAATAAATAGTTTTAAAATATGAAATGTCACTAGGAAAATTTGACATGCGTGTCTTTAAATTAGAGTCACTCTATATTACTTATAAGAGTTGGGCCAACGCGGGAATTGACGCTGATTGGTTGGATCCATTTGCACTAATGCCAATTTAAAAACACAAAGTTTGACAAAATTAGGTAATAATAGGACAGGTCTTTTCTCTTCCTCATAAATTTATGTGGAAATTACTTGCTATGGTTACAACTGTTTCTACAATCCATAACAATCAACTGCCAAATAAAGTTACAAGGTAGTGAAAAGATCGCCCTTAATTTGACAAATAATATGATGTTTAGTAAATCGAAGAATTTTTATGTATTTCTCTTATCTATTTCAAGTTTTTAAGAAATATAAATTGCAATTGAAGAGTTGATGTCAAACACGGTATTTGTCTAAAAACTATAACCCTTAGGAGAACCAAAAACTAATGTAAGGCCAGAATTTTTATTATTTGGAACTATGTGCAGTTTATGAAAGATTCTTACACAATCCAAAAATCTGTGGTTTTTGACGAAAATTTGCAAAACAAATTTGTTACTTTTTTATTAAACATAAGATATTTTAATTAGAATATATCGGTCTGGCAGATTTAAAAAAAACTAAAATATATACTTTTTTAAACAAAAGATTCATATCTCTAGCATGAAAGAAAAAATATGTGTAAGCACTACTGTTGTCGCCCTCGACAATGTCACCTGGGTCTTCATTGGTGTCCAGAATATCATAGAAGCTACTGTGTTCTATATTAGATAATACTTCACAAAGGGCTTGAAGATCTTTTAGTTTTGCATGATTGATCTCGATAGGTACAAGTTGTAATTCACTAGTAATATGGGAGTCTTTCTACTAATTATGCATTGTCTCCACGTTCCAGAATAGCTATCTCTTACTTAGTCTATAAATTTATTTAACACAATGTTATTGCCTGAATGTATGCCATACATTTGCGAAAACTTTACTGGAATAGGTGGTCGAGGATTCTTTACAAAAAACTTATCAGTCTACAGTTTGAAGTTAAAAATATCTTTCTTAGTCGGCCCATTTGATAAAATATGCAAAATATGTTACTGAGTAATTCTGAATTAAAACGATTTAATAAAGTAAAATATTTTCACTGCTTTTCAAGTGTTTTTATTACGGAAATAATTCAAATTAATGGAAATTGACTTCCTAGAGCACAAGAGACATTAACAGTTTTTTTGTAGCTGAGAGTAGTTTCTTCTTTTCTCAATTTTGCAAATAAAATATGAATATATATTACTCTAATTAGGAATTTTATTATATTAATCAATTCAAATAAGCTATGGTAAATTATAATGAAGTAAATGTCAGGTTATGAAATATTTGACATTTGCCAGGCAAACATAACCAATAATTTTTGCAATGTATATTTTTGGATCCAAAATGGCGGATTTACATTCGCGTTGGCTCAACTCTTATAAGTGATATAGAGTGACTCTACTCTAAATAACACAGAGCTCAGTTCATATTTAGGAACCCTAGTCAAAATGACGTTCAGTGAAAAGAACCGTCGCGAATTAGTTTTTAATTATTGTGAACAATACCCAGATGCAAAAAAGTCAGACATTGTAAAATATTTTCAGCGGATGGGATTTTCACGAAAAACGACCTATTCTATTTTGCGAAGACGTGAAAATAATATTTCAATAGAAAGAGTGAAATATGTAAGGTCTGATAATCCATTTAAACATACTTCAGCAAAGCAAAGGCTCAGAAGACTAACTGTTGGAAACATTGCGATGAGTTATCGATCTCTAGGGAAGAAGTTCAAGTGTCACCATAACACTGTAAAAAAGGAGTTAAAGAAAATGAAAATTATTCGAAAACCACGGAAAACCTATCCAAAAGTGCCCGAAAATCAAGAACTGAAACAAAAGCAGAGAATAAAGCTTTTAGCGAAAAATGTTTTCTTTGCAAAAAACAACATCAAAGTAATCATGGATAATGAGTCATATTTTACTCTGGATGGAAATGAGTGGCAAGGAAGACATTATTCCGATACTACAGAAGAGTGTGCAAATGATAAAGTAAAATTTCTACCAAAGGAAAAGTTTTCGAAAAAGGTCTTAGTCTGGCTTGCAATCAGTGAAAGCGGAATGTCTCGACCTGTGTTCTTTCGTCAAAGTTGGCAATTAACAGTGATAGGTATGCAAACAAATGTCTTCCTGCTGTGAAAGAATTTATAAACAAATACCACAACAACCAAAATATAATATTCTGGCCGGATCTAGCTTCAGCACACTACGCTGCAAATACTTTGAACGAGATGGAACGTCTAGATATACCATATGTCTCCAAAAATATGAATCCACCAAACATACCCCAGCTACGCCCCATTGAAAATTTTTGGGCCAATTTAAAGCGCGTAGTGTATTCTAATAATTATCAAGCCAGAACTACAAGAAATTTGGAAAACAGGATCCGAACTTGCCTCAAGACTCCGGATAAAAGTATTTTCAGCAGTGCGATGAAAAAGGTTCCTTTCAGCATGCGAAAAGCGGAAAGATTAGGGGTGAACTATTTTATAATAGTATATTAAAGTATTAGTTTCATAAGACGCGTTTTTAGCGCACGCGTCCGAGTTTAGAAAACTACCCGCGAAGCGGGGACTTTTCTAATGGACAAGTGCGCTAAAACGCCTTATGAAACGAATACTTTATACTATTTTTTATACTTACGTTATTTCGTTAATTATTAAAAAATAAATTAGTTTTAAATAAGATTTGTTAGTGAAATTTTGTTAAGTACTTTTGACAGTTGGCTACACTGAAAATTCAACTTGAGCATTTGTTATTATTTACACGACCTCCTTGATTTGACGTTTCGTTTGACCAAGAAGAGGTTGTAAAATGGTCAGATATTCTCTCGCTCCATCTTATTAAAAAGAATTTAAAAATCCCACTACTGAAAATAAACTTGGTAATACATATGTAAGTGCAAATATATCTTTACTAAATTAAAAGATTAGAATCACTAATTTTCACGTAAATACAACCAACTTTTTTACTAACTGTAACCTAATATCATCACATTCTAACCTCAAAATAGCGATTTTAGCATTGTTTTTCTTATTAATTACCGGCGACCGGCGCGATTTTTGTTTCGGATTATTGTTCTCTAAGTTATCCTCTACAAGTCAGTATAATTGGTTTAAAACTGGGACGATTTTCCAGCTGCAGACTATTGGTCAATGGAGGAGTATAAGCTAGGGAAGCTTAGCAGATGCAAAAGTCTTCACGCCAAGTGTGTCAGTGATGCCTCAACTTGAGGGTAATGTGGAGCTTAAGCCTGTTGTCACGCCATTATATTATATAATAATATATAGCAATACTATTTAAACCATTAAAGGAAGCGAGAATTAAGCTCGACACATATTTTACTTACACTTTCCACTAATTTTTGTGAGATTTCCACAGTTATAAATTAATAACTTACACACACGTTCGTTACAAGGATCGAACATTTAGAATTAGACTGTTTTAGTAGATGTAGCTACAACATTATAGTTGTTTGCATGGTTTTAGATATGTCACTGATATCCTCTGGAATTTTGGCCGAAAACGCAAAGCATCTTTATCCAGCACCTGCATTTCCTAGCCAGCACACTGACGTCATAATGTCGCCGTTTTTCGGCAGTAACGACTTCAAATTGTTGTAAAACTGACATCATTACGTCACACCCCAAAGACGTCAATATAAGACGTCATTAAAACGTCCTATACTAGGACTAAGACAGAAATTATAAATAAATAGTTGAATATTGGAAATAACATTTATTATATACTACAGTCAAACATCTCTATATTGTCACCACCTGCTTAAGATGACAAGTATTCTTTGGCCCCTGCTAAAATAATATCTTTTTAATGAAACTTGTAAGTATTGCATTGTACGTCCACAAGATGTCATTTTGAAGACGTCTACGTACGTCCCATTATACGACGTCTTATGGACATCATTTATTAGTCATATGACGTCGTCGACCAATAATAACTTAAAAATAACGTTATTATAACATCAGTGTGCTGGCTGGGTTAAGAAACTATTGCAAAGCGGTGGCTTTGCACTGGGGGGTAAAAATTTGAAACAATTGCGATGCCGGAAGATTTAAAAAAATCATATCTAACGTATTAAGTTCAAAAAACACGAAACAAGCAAAAATCACCGCCTTTTTTTAATGAGATATCAATATGGAATATCATTTTTTGTGTTTTTAAAAAAGTTTTTGCGTAAATATTTTTGTAGTTTTATTTATTTTTAAATATATGTTTTTGCAGAATGTTTTAATTGCATTTATTTACAAATAAAACAGTAACTCTACAGACGCGGTAATCCGAAAACCGCGATGATTCAGATTGCCCCTGTTTTAATTAGTTCGATTTAGCGAGGCTTCACTGTATTTGAATCAAAAGTTTCTGGGTCAATAAATTGGAAGCTCTTGAATGGCCTCCAAGTTCGCCAGATTTATCTCCGCTAGCTTTCTTCTTGTGGGATCATCTGCAGAAGACTGTTTTAGTAGATGTAGCTACAACATTATATGTTTTAGACAAACATTTAAAATAGAAAGCTTGCCTGTGGAAAAAAATTACTTTAACAGACATGCGACTAGATTTCAGTCACTTTAATACTTACTAGAGTTCGAAATGACGCGGAACGCGACTAAATCCATATAGGGAGACAGATAACAGAGGGGAGATTTGAGGCAGAGGTAATTAAAATTTGTCAGAAAATGTGAAAAAAAGAATGTCTGGTATTATCAAATGCAATATAGAAGTATGTAAGCTATACTGCGGAGACCAGAATGTTCTCATTTTCGTTAGAATGATCCATATAGGAGATAATCTCATATTTGGTGGAGCAACAAAGCATGTCGTGATACAATGGCAGCAAATAAAAAGCAGTTACCTGTATTGTAGTGAGACTTGGCATAAGTACGAGTACTGTTCGGGGTAGAAACCGTTTATTACAGCGCTTTACTGTTTCCAGGTTGTTTGTTGTTTGATTTGCACCTTAGGTTTAGTGCTAGTTCTGTGCTAGCTGTGATGGTGTTATTCGAGATTGTATCTGCTTGGAATAGTTGTTGGTACGATATGTCAATCTTCATTGGGACGCCCATGTGAATTACCTTCAGCTTTTCTTATTGCTCTTTTATTAGCACTTTTATTAAGTTTTTTATGTTGAAAATCTGGATTGTATAGCGATTCCAAAATAATAAGTGGCCTTTGCAGTATATTACTTACAAACTGAACACCATTATCAGAAGTTATTCTAGGGATACCGATACCATATCACTAAATGATTTTTTGGTCAAGACCTTGAAACAACCTTCTGTACTCGCAATGAGTATTGTGAAATCGTTACAGTTACATGAAAGGTTAACATTACATTAAAAGTGTTACAATGGCATTTTTAGCCCGTTTGACATCCAAAAGTACAGGGCTGTTCATTATATTTTGACCACCCCATTAACTTTGTTATTATTAGAGATAAGAAAAAGTTTCGTCAGCTTTCCTATAAAAGTTTTATTGTTCAACCTATATCTTTTTAGATGTTATCAAAAAAAAAACAATTGTATGTATAGGATCTTATGATACTTGTATCCAGGGGGACTTAAAACACTTTAATAGTTCGAAATAATGTAAGTATTATTATCAACATTCATACTATTATTAGGTTACAAGAAATATTTTCTTCTTCAAGGTGAACATATTCCGTGAATGTATGTTTCTATAGCTTATGACTTGCGTATTATTAGATTACGACAATGGTCAGGCAGTGTGACAAAATTAAAACCCCCTCACAACATAATAAGTCCCACTGACTTATTTTGTAATAGTAATTTACGTTATAAGTCCTGGAAATGGAATTTTACAGTCGAGTAAGATGTTACGGACAAGGCGACGAAGGAGCCGAGTCCGGAATATCGAAACGAGACTGTAAGACCATTTCCAGGACGTATGACGTAATGCGTTTTATTTCATACTGCAATTATTGGAATATTGGTTTAATTTAAACAAAATTATATAAAATAAATTTCCGAATGCAAAATATGGACATCTATGAAGAACGAGTTTCCATGGTAACTGATTACGTACTAAAACATTGTCCAGTTGATTGATTGTATTTGCGTCCGGTAATAGTATATTATGATACGAGTTTTGTAAGGTAGATTTTCTCGCACGAACGTGTTTAGGGCACGACGAGCGCAGCGAGGAGTGCCATAAAGGAGTGAGGGCGAGAAAATCCCTTACAAACGAGGTGTCATACATTATTTTTTCTACTTTGCGCTTTTTTATAACAAAATAATGAAAGAAATGAAAATTTTTAAATCTAGGGAATTTTCCTGCAGTTGGTAACGTTGTTGTGTTAAAAGCGGCAAGGTGGCCGTGGAAAAAAAACTCAAAAACGTCATATTTTTCGATAATAAAAATCGTAAAAATGAGCGCTTCTGATGGTTTTTCGTGTACCCCCCAGAGATACGGGCTTTGGCAGACAATATTTTGGGTAATTTGTTACCGACAAAATCGCGAGAATGTTATGAAAAACAATATACGGAATTTCAATCGTGGCGAGCTGATAACAAGATTGGTACAATATCGGAGACAGTTTTGTTGTCATATTTTGAAGTTCAACGAAAAAAGTATAAGTCGTCAAGTTTGTGGACCCTCTACTCAAAGCTAAGGTCGTGCTTAAGTGTATATGAAAACGTGGACATCTCAAAATTTCATAAACTTCAAGCCTTTTTGAAAAGTTGCTCTGAAGGGTACGCCCCAAAAAAATCAAAAATTTTAGAAGAAGATGAAATCAACAAATTTATTGACGATGCTGATGACAATATGTACATGGCTATAAAAGTAAGTATTCACAATTTTTTTTAGAATATAATGTGACATCATGATTTAAACTAAATATTGGTACATATTTTTTAGGTAATCCTAATCTTCGGCTATAGTGGGGCCCTCAGGAGGGAAGAACTGACATATCTGTCAACTGATAACATAAAGTATAATTCTGATTCCATCCTCATCAGTATTCCTAAAACAAAAAACAATGTGCCAAGGGAATTTATGATTACAGACCCAAAATGGATCAATTTAATTAAGAAATATGCCGCGTTAAGACCAAAAAAAACTACGCATACAAGATTTTTTATAACTTACAGAAACGGTCGATGTACCAACAGCCCTATTGGTATTAATACCATGGGCAAAGTGTCCAAACATATCGCCACATTTCTCAGGCTCCCAGAACCAGAGCTGTTTACAGGACACTGTTTCAGACGATCCAGCGCCACACAATTAGCGAACCGTGGGGGAGACTTGTTGACGTTAAAGCGTCATGGTGGCTAGAAGTCTTCTGCAGTGGCAGAAGGCTATGTGGAGGCTACCCTGAAAAAGAAAGAAGAAATTGCTGACTTACTTCGGCCTCAACATGTGAACTTACCGAGTTCTCATGCTTCGGAGATGGATTCTGTTCCAACCACATCTGCAAGTGGTAGTGGTAGCCGGGTTCAACATAATGACCTGATGAACGAGAATTTGCGAGGTGTCTCAATTGATTCTCACGACACTTCGAATGTGATCGTTAATGTGTATAACAACTGCACATTTTATGGTCATACCTCCAGTTCCAGTTAAGACAGTTGAGTTGTGTGCATTCAGTTTTGTTCATATGAAATAAAAATATAAATAAATTGTGGTGTTATTTACTGTCCTAAGAAAGTTTTACAGATACTTACCTATATGTTTTTGACAGATTAATTTGAGGTTAGAAGTTACGTATAATGTCTGACGCCTCAACTTCATTTTTAGTATGTACTACGCGGATAGCTCTTTTGATTAATAATCTACAACTGAAACATTATGAGTTGCGAGGTTATTTTACAAATCGCAGGAAAACATACGTGTCACCACTCAAAGTGCCATTCCACATGTTGATTTGTTGGAACATTGTAACGGTTAAACCACCACCAATTTGTGACGTTGTCGTTTGACGCGTTATTTTCTTGCAATTAATCAATTTTATTTTAATATTGAGGGTAAGTTCTCGATTCGACGTCAAATTTTATTTATTCATTTAGGTAATAGGTATTTGATCATTTGGCTTATGTTATTGGTATATGACTTATGAGCAAGCGCGCCAACATAAAAAAAATAAATTGTACTGCGGTTGGTATTTTTATTATGGCACCGTTTTTGTCTAGAACGAAACTGAAAACAGTTTCGTAATAGCTTCAGTACGAACGCAAAGTAGAAAACATTTTTTACAGTCACAAGTGACTGTAATATATATTATGTAATTAGGAGATCAAGCGATACTTTAAATCCGAGAAGATGTATTATAACGCTAAGGCGCCAGCCGAGGCGTTATAACATCTTCGAGGATTTAAAGAAGCTTGATCTCCGTATTGCATAAGTTGTTTTATTTTATTTCGTATTTCCATCCTAATTTCTCCCTTTTAAAATTCATCCGAATTTATTGTATAATGAAGCAAGTTGCCTTGTCTGTATCATCATACGCGTAACCAAGGAGATAAAAAGCAGCATGTCACATGTGGCTGTTATGCAATATCAAATGATTTTTACGTTGCCAACAACGGAGATCAAGAACGTCTTGAACTCTGGTGTCATTGACAACGGAGATCAAGTTATACTTTATTTTACTAATTGTAGTATATAAACAATTGTTTGAAATACGAAATGAAATAAAAATTTTTGCAAGCATACTAGACCGTAAAATCGCATGTTCTGGACTAAAAAGGTTGACGTAAAACTGACAAATGTGACACAGAATGAAATAAATAATTTTCCACTTTGAGTTTTAATAATACAAATATTTTTTATTATGTTTTGTTTTTGTACAATTAATAGTCAGCGGTAGTAGAATGCGTGACCATTTTGGCGTAGATAGTTTACGAAGTTTCGAGAAACGTCACACGAGTGTTTGTCTTCGTTTTGGACTTTGGGTGCGTTTGTATCCAGGAGTACTACTTTTCTACGTTTTGCATTCGTTTTGTGTGGCTAAAATTGTTACAGAACTCATAATGGGGTCACTGTTTCCTATGGACTCTTTCTCTAATTTCGGGGTTTAAACGCTGCTATTCAATCTGACATTTTCAATTTGACTTGCTGGTTTTCTTCAATTTCTCCGATCATTGTCTAACAAAATAATAAATGAAGTAAATATATCACACAACAGCTCATAACGTATTCGTATTTCTAATCTATTTCTAGGATGTAGCTGCTCGTGGTTTAGATGTACCTGCTGCAGATTGCATCATACAATACACAGGACCTCAAACTGATGAAGATTATCTTCATCGAGTTGGTCGTACTGGGCGTGCTGGACACTCTGGTTCTGCAATTATCTTCCTCACTCATGAAGAACAAGAATATATTTCGCGTCTCAATGAACATCAAGTTTTGTAAGTATTAATATACCTACAATTTTCTTGTATACTGGATTACTCACTGTGACTTAAATTGCAGCTTAAAACAACGTAATCCGGAAGAGTATCTGCAACAACTTTGCGACATCATGCAAGAACCGGATCACGAAAGGGCCGCAGAAGCACTTCAACGTCGTTATGAGACTGCCGTAACAAAAGATAATAAACTACACTTAGCTGCATGTTTCGGTACGTATTCAACTAGAGAATCTAATGTGAAATTAAATACGAAATCAATTAAAATAGTACTTAGAAAAATTTAAATTAATGGTATCTCGGTTGATTTTAATATTATTTCTGAACATACAGTAAGGTCGAAAAGTAAGGAATAAATTCAATATTTTAAAAACAATCAATAAGGTATGTGCGTAGATGTTTTAAAAAATAAGCTCAAAAAAATAAAATCGACTTGTTCGAGCGACTCCTTTAAATATTAAGCGTTTTGAAAAATTTGAATTTATAGCAAAAATTAAATGACGTCTAAGTAATATTCTCGGTAAATAATTCTAAGGGTTGTCACGTCATTATCGCAGAATCTTCTAGTTGCCACATCGTTCTTGCTACTCTGCTAACTTTACTCTCTAACCAACTTCAGATTAATCATGTGAGAAGTAAGATAATTTAATAATCTTTATTTATTTTATGATAAGTAAGAGATTCTTTTAAAGTTCAAGGATTAATGGGATATAGTAAGAACCGGTTTTCATGTTTCATACAGGATATGTTCACATCCAATCCTGTAATAAACTGAGTTTCTAGTAAAAAGTAATCCATTAAACGAGGGAAAGACTTGAAAAGAGAATGGAGTTTTCTCAAAACAGTTTTAACGTCCAATCACATGGTCGAGGAATGGCCTCTAAACTGATGTTGTGGCTGGCATTTACCAGCTTTTCAGAGTGCAATTATCGCGCGGGAAGTGAAACTGTTAGAATGGACATAGAAAGCCACTCGAGGGTTGTCAGGACGCCGTAGGGCGTTCGACACGGTTCGCGAATTCCAGTTCACCCAACACGCGCTTTACCCTCTCACGTCCGACACTCCATTATGCATCTAAACTCAGTTTTGTATGTGCTACTTGATTTAATTTCACTCACTTATACTTACAATCCATCACTTATGTCCTTGCAGGATGTGTATGGGCTGCATTATTTTTTCTCCTCTTTGCGCTGTTGCCTCCTTTGACGTTTTCGATAAGAAAAATCGGTTTTCTTAAAACGATGTGGAAAATTGAATTGAGTGTGCGACAGATATCTTTAAGAACCAAAGTAACAGCGTGTAAGTAATATACAAAAGAAATTTATTTTTATTTAGTTTGTATTTATCATCTTAGTTTGACGTTTAATTCTCACGCTTCAGCTGCCTAGATTTTTAGCATCGTACATATTACTTAACATACATACATACATCCTGACCTAGTAACCATAAGGTGTCACGAGATATTTTATTTGAGTTTTTTGCGTTACGGTACCTATTCAAGTCTTTTCATCTTTATCATTTACGGTTTCGTTATGAAAACTTACTAATACTTGTTTAATTTAGAATAGAATGTCATCCTTGTTCATTTCGTTTAATAGATTTATAAACCGTTGAAGCATCATTCTGTAAAATTTGATAATTGTTACTTAGAACCATGACATGATTTTACTGTACGCATAGAAAGAATTAACTGCTCCGACTAGCATCAGAGGTCGGCTTTAGCGACATTTGTCATGTAAGAGCATAAATAATTGTAACGAACGTTAAGTAACACTATAAGAATAACCAGCAGGTGCACTCTCGCTAATATTTTCAGGCGCCGAGTGCGACCTTGGTTTATTATCAGCCTGCTGGCAGCATGCGGAGTAGTAGTTGGAGCGTAGCATCTCCAGTAATTTAGTTTTGCGTTTAATTGCTCCGCAATAGACGGCTTTTGTGACGCGCTGTGCAGCCAAAGGCTATGTAAATATTTTGGGAACTACTTACTTTAGTTTTTTCAGATTTCCTTTAGATATTTACCGGTAAGTATTATTTTTCGTATATTTTTTTAATAAATATTTTCATAAAAATGATGTATTTGAGAATTCACTTTTGTACATTTCAATTTCTTATAATTGAATTGTTATTAAATAATAGAACAAATAAGGGATTACGCAATGCCTCCTAATAATTTTTGATATATAGATATTTATTAAATAGTTAAATAACCGAGATTGTATACAGATAACATATTCAGTTGGTGGGAATTACACGTAATATTAAACATCTTAGCTCGTTCACACTGCAAGATTCTCAATTTAGAAAAAGAAATATAAAATCCCCTTTAGAAGTTATTACGGGTCATATTTCCAACTACTTCTCGAAGCTTGTGGATCGTTATTTCGCAACTATTATTTCTTAGCGTAAGTTGTTATGTTGGTTTGACTTGAGTATTTTTTTATAATGTTTCATCAAGTCACCAGCTTTACTAGTTTTTGGTTTCCTTGGTATTTTTTTGATGATCTAAACTATCTGTCAGCTGGTTGTGGTTGCAATTTCGCGGAATTATAATTTGTATTTTTATTACCCTTGAATAGGGGATATATCCGTGAAATTGTTAATTGGTGAGTTACCGTTTTCTGAATCTCATTTCTACCTTTTCGTGCTCGCTAATCTCTTGAAGAGGATCTGCAGCCAACCACAGTCCCCGGCTACTTTGATGTAAGTTACCTTATATCGATAATTTCTAAATGTATTATTTTTGGAAAATAAGATTTCTTATTTTCTTACTTCTTTCTAGTTGCAGTAATAATCTCCCGACATCATCAACCAAACCGTTTATTGTTTCCAATTGCCTGTTTGTCTATAGCCATAAAACCCTCACTTAGAGGTAAGTGGTATTGGTTCAAGGTATTGACTTTATGTTAAATTCATTTTTCTCTTTTGAGGGTTCTTGGTTTTGGGTTTCTCTTTAGGTTTCCCTTTATTGCGTTACCTATTGTTATTGGTACCATTGAAGTACTCCTCCAATTCCCCTTCTTTACCGCTACTTTGCTCGAGAACAGCTGTAAGGTTACTTTAGTGGAGACAGCTCGACCTGCATGGTGTGTTGGATTCTTTCCAGATAAGTGCCGAGAAAGATACATTTATGATGAAGAAATATACGGACTACCCTTTTTTTTGGTGTTTGGCATATCTTATTCAACTCTATGATTAAGACTTATAACTGGTAATATAGAAAACTGGGTAAACCCTAAGTAATCCAGAAAGACCATATCATTTTCATAGCGGAATAATTAATCCATTGCTATTCTATATGTAAAGCCGAATGATATAGCGCTACTCAAGAAATTCATGAGAGTCTTAACCTAGAATGTCACATAACCTTTAAGTCAAGTTTGACATTTGCCTACTTTTAAATTGACAATCTAAATTAATCATTCTTGAACTAGGCCTACTATCGGTCTGCCAAACTAATCAGTCCTATTCTATTGTTACCTTAATAATTTTATCATACCTGTAACTTATTTCATATTACCGTATGCTATTATACCAACGAGTTGAAGCCCTTAGTTGGTTCTCTTTTAATTTTATTTACATCAGGTACTATATACTCCACTATAGGAACAGCAGCTTTCCATTGAGAATAAACTCGTAGTAAGAGCGTAAGTATCTGTAATCCCATTGTATTTATACGTTCCGCATATATTTGCCTCGAATCACGTTAAAGGGTGTATCGCAATAACGATTGAAGCTGATTGATGCCCTTTTAGAACCTTGGGGTTCATTCTCGTTTATGGACGCAGTCGTTTACTTAAACGAGTGGCGCACGGGTTTTTCTTTTAGCTGAGTTAGCTTTGGGCAATATCGCGTTGACTGCAATCATTCACTTTGATACCGTACTATATACCCTGAGGCTGTGGCAATTGGCGCCCAACGTAAATTGTTATTTAGTCTATCGTTAATTATAGAAAAAAAATATCTATCTATATTTTTTTATTCAATATAAGCGAGAAAACTTGCAGCCTGTTTTGAAGTCAGTGTAAATATTTTTTTGTGCTATCTCGATTTAACGATACGAATCTTGCGTGTAACTTTACATTTATTCTTCTTAAGATAAATATCATAAGTGTTTGATTAAGGATCTTTCCTTGTTAACTATCAGTATGTCTCCGTTCAAATACCAGATCAATCCTCTGTCTTCAGATGAGTTGAAGTATGAATTGGCCATACGAGGTATCACTGAGGCTGGCACTGTTGATAATATGAGGAAATATTTGCGATCCCTGCTTAAACTAGAAAGGGAAATAATGTTCTTGATTATCCTACGTATCCTTTCACTTTCCAAGATGATATTGACTCTTTATCTTTAACTATCGACGACATGCAACGTTTAGTAAACAATTTTCATCCCGCCGATAGGTCATCTTCTGATAAGATATCGACAAAAATTTCTTATTCTATTGGTAGAATTAATCGGTGCGTTCCCAAAACACCGGAAGATAAAAAGACTAAATCCCAACTCCTCGTATCTATTTTAAATTTGAAATCTGATTTCGAACGGAAACTAAAGGTTCACGATAGATCATTGATAAATCAATCTTTGGATATTCCTGATTTAGATCTCATCCTTACCTCGAAGTTGAAATTCTTGGAGTTAAATTTTCCGGTCTTCTGGATTCGGGCGCTTCCAAAACTATTTGTGGTAAACTTGGTTGGCTACGGCTACAGCAATTAGGGTTAACGCTGCAACCGTACCCCACAAAACTTACAGTCGCCAATGGAAATTCCTGCTCGTGTATTGGGGTAATGCAAGCTCCAATTACGTTGCTACACAAGACTTGTCTCGTTGACATTTTAATTGTACCTGAGCTTCCACATTTGTTAATATTGGGTATTGACTTCTGGAGAGCCATGAATATAATTCCGGATTTAAAAAATGACGTTTGGCACTTTTCAGTTGAATCTCCTTTCGGTGAGATTGCTAGCATCGAAGATGCTAATTCCTTGTCTTTATCGCAGTCAAACTCTTGACAATTTACTCAAGTCCAAATGCAATGTAGAGCCTATTAGACTAGGTTGTACAGATGCCGGAGAGCACGAAATTCGTTTATTACCAGATATACAACCTATCAAACAGAGGTACTACCCTGTATCTCCTTACAAACAGAAAATCATTAATCAAGAAATCGATAGAATGTTATCGGAAAATATTATTGAACCATCCAATAGTCCTTGGAGTTCTCCGGTTTGTCTGGTCCCCAAAAGGAACGGCGAGTATAGATTTTGCATTGATTTTAGACAGTTAAATTCCGTTACCATTAAGGACGCTTACCCCTTACCATATCTATCTCATATTCTAAATCGGCTTAGAGATGCTCGTTTCCTTAGTACGCTAGATATTAAATCCCCATATTGGCAGGTAGGTCTCTCTGACTCGTCCAAAGATTATACTGCATTTACGGTCCCTCGACGCGGTCTATTCAGGTTTTGTCGAATGCCTTTTGGTTTAACAAACGCCCCGGCTACTTGGCAACGCATCATAGACACAGTTCTTGGTGCTAATCTTCAACCCTCGATCCTAGTGTATCTTGATGATATAGTGATTGTCTCTCAGACCTTCGAGTCCCATTTACAAACGCTAACTACGGTACTTGATCGTTTATTCAAAGCTGGTTTAGCTGTTAACTTTGAGAAATGCAAGTTTTGCCGTTCCGAGTTAAAATATTTAGGCTTTGTCGTCAGTAAAGATGGACTTCGCCCTGACCCTGAAAAGGTTAGTGCCATCCTAGATATTCCCACTCCGCGTAATGTTTCCGATATCCGACGTTTTGTTGGTACGGCCAGTTGGTTCCGTCGATTTATTCCCAATTTTTCCATTATCATAGCCCCATTGACCTATCTTACTAGGAAATCTGTTCGTTGGAGATGGACTATCGAATGTGAGTAGTTCATTAAAGTCTATTAAAGAATCTCTGGTATCTGCCCCAATTCTTAATTGTCCCGACTTCGAACGGAAATTTATCCTTCAAACTGATGCTTCGGCTTTCGGATTAGGAGCTGTCCTGTCTCAGAATTTCAAAGATGGCGAACGCGTTATTTGTTTTCTCTCTCGCTCACTGTCTTCGCAGGAGCGTAAATATAGCTCAGTTGAACGCGAATGCTTAGCAGTCATTTGGGCTGTTGAAAAACTAAGACATTATCTTGAAGGAACGGAATTTGAAGTAGTGACTGATTGCCATTCTTTGCTATGGCTTAATCGACTCCGTGATCCACAAGGACGCTTGGCGCGGTGGGCCCTACGTCTTCAACCCTATCATTATTCTTTAGTTCATCGTAAAGGTAAAGATAATGTCGTTCCTGATATGCTCTCTCCGTCGGTACCTGTTGTCGATTATATCAATTCCAAAGATGAAAGCAGTGAATGTTCAGATTCATGGTATCGCCGCACGTTAAACCGGGTTCAGACTAAACCACACAAACACCTCTCATGGCGAGTCGTTGGTAATCGTCTATACAAGCGCATAGAGCCAAGATATGTTGAATTACTAGATGACTTCGATTGTTGGAAAGAAGTAATCCCAAAAGCCGATAGGGAAAATCTAATTAGCGAAGCACATGACTTGCCTTCTTCGGGACATTTTGGCGTATACAAAACATTAAATAAATTGGTTTCCCGTTACTATTGGCCGAAGGTGCGGTCTGATGTAGCCAGCTACATACGTAAATGTCATGTTTGTCTCAGTCACAAGTCTGATCATCAATCCCCCCAGGGACTAATGTTAAGTCGACCCTATGCTTCCCGACCATGGGAATTGATTTCCGCTGATATTGTTGTTCCACTTCCGAGGAGCACTCAAGGATATTCTTATATACTAGTCGTTGTAGATTATTTTTCGAAATTTCCCTTCTTTTTTCCTCTCAGAACGGCCCATGCAAAGAATATTTGCAAACTTATCGAAGATAGTATTTTTATGTTAGTCGGAGTCCCATCCGCAATAGTTGTAGATAACGGAGTACAATTCCGAAGTAAAATGTTTCGAGATCTAATGATTAGTTATAATGTTCGTATACGTTATACGGCTAATTATCATCCACAAGCAAATCCCGCTGAAAGGATTAATCGAATACTAAAGACGATACTTTCGTCATTTGTCGAAAGAGAATCATAGAACTTGAGATTTAGTTTTACCCAAAGCGGCTTGTGCAATACGTTCCGCAAAGCATGAGGTCTTAGATCATTCTCCTTATTATGTAAATTTTGGACGTGATATGTCTTTGAAGGGTGATCAAAACCCATACCAATCACTCTGAAATACAAATTGAGAGAAATTCTGAATTTATCCGACAGCGCGAGTCGATTTCGCAAATTGTTCGACGACATTAAAGTTAGACTGCGTCACGCATCTGAACTTCGTGGAGTTCGACACGTTATAATTTACGACGTAGAGACGTTAAGTTTGTGATAGGTCAACATGTCTATAGACGTAACTTTGTATTGTCCGATGCCGCAAAATACTTTTCCGCAAAACTAGCTCCAAAGTTTATCGGGCCATTTATAATTTCCAAAAGAGTGTCACCTTGGACATATTCGCTTAGAAGTTTAGATGATAAATCCCAAGGGGTTTGGAATGTTAAAGATCTTAGATCTATTCCCGAATAGGATCTCAATCTCTTCAGATCATGCCAAAGAATTTCTAGGAAATTCTTTGGTAAGTTAGGGGAGAATTATTACGGGTCATATTTCCAACTACTTCTCGAAGCTTGTGGATCGTTATTTAGCAACTATTATTTCTTAGCGTAAGTTGTTATGTTGGTTTGACTTGAGTATTTTTTTATAATGTTTCATCAAGTCACCAGCTTTACTAGTTTTTGGTTTCCTTGGTATTTTTTTTGATGATCTAAACTATCTGTCAGCTGGTTGTGGTTGCAATTTCGCGGAATTATAATTTGTATTTTTATTACTCTTGAATAGGGATATATCCGTGAAATTGTTAATTGGCGAGTTACCGTTTTCTGAATCTCATTTCTACCTTTTCGTGCTCGCTAATCTCTTGAAGAGGATCTGCAGCTAACCACCGTCCCCGGCTACTTTGATGTAAGTTACCTTATATCGATAATTTCTAAATGTATTATTTTTGGAAAATAAGATTTCTTATTTTCTTACTTCTTTCTAGTTGAAGTAATAATCTCCCGGCATCATCAACCAAACCGTTTATTGTTTCCAATTGCCTGTTTGTCTATAGCCATAAAACCCTCACTGAGAGGTAAGTGGTATTGGTTCAAGGTATTGACTTTATGTTAAATTCATTTTTCTCTTTTTAGGGTTCTTGGTTTTGGGTTTCTCTTTAGGTTTCTCTTTATTGCGTTACTTATTGTTGTTTTGGTACCATTGAAGTACTCCTCCAATTCCCCTTCTTTACCGCTACTTTGCTCGAGAACAGCTGTAAGGTTACTTTAGTGGAGACAGCGCGACCTGCATGGTGTGTTGGATTCTTTCCAGATAAGTGCCGAGAAAGATACATTTATCATGAAGAAATATACGGACTACCCTTTTTTTTGGTGTTTGGCATATCTTATTCAACTCTATGATTAAGACTTATAACTGGTAATATTGAAAACTGGGTAAACACTAAGTAATCCAGAAAGACCATATCCTTTTCATTGCGGAATAATTAATCCATTGCTATTCTATATATAAAGAATGAAACATAACCTTTAAGTCAAGTTTGACATTTGCCTACTTTTAAATTGACAACCTAAATTAGTCATTCTTGAACTAGGCCTACTATCGGTCTGCCAAACTAATCAGTCCTATTCTATTGTTACCTTAATAATTTTATCATACCTGTAACTTATTTCATATTACCATATGCAATTATACCAACGAGTTGAAGCCCTTAGTTGGTTCTCTTTTAATTTTATTTACATCAGGTACTATATACTCCACTATAGGAACAGCAGCTTTCTATTGAGAATAAACTCGCAGTAAGAGCGTAAGTATCTGTAATCCCATTGTATTTATACGTTCCGCATATATTTGCCTCGAATCACGTTAAAGGGTGTATCGCAATAACGATTGAAGCTGATTGATGCCCTTTTAGAACCTTGGGGTTCATTCTCGTTTATGGACGCAGTCGTTTACTTAAACGAGTGGCGCACGGGTTTTTCTTTTAGCTGAGTTAGGTTTGGGCAATATCGCGTTGACTGCAATCATTCACTTTAATACCGTACTATATACCCTGAGGCTGTGGCAAAGTAACGTTATTAATAAAAAAAATTGTTTACATTGTGGTCTATAATAGTATATTATATACCCAGGGACTAAAGTGCATCTTTTAATCCCGAATGTGAGTTTATTTTCCTCGCTAACGCTCGGAAAATAAACACATGAGGGATTAAAGGGCACTTTACTCCAGTGGTACATACGCTATTTTTTGCACGTCCTAAAGGACTTAATCGCAAACATTCAAAATTTTGAAAAATTTTTCCAAAAATTTCGGTACATGTCATTCTGACAATTAAACTCTGCAAACGCCAAAATCACATAGTTTCAGGATAATAATAAATCCTAACATGTACCGCGATTACTTTTTTTGTTGTTTACTTGTTGTTATTGTCATGGAAACACTTTACTCCCTCAGGGAGTAAAAGTGCTACTTTACTCCTTCTCTTGGGGGACTAAAGTAGAGCCTTATATATAGGACGTGCAAAAAATAATTTTATGGTTAATTGCCCACTCTTTGAAGTACAATTTGCAACCTATTTTTATTACCGTAAATCATAGAACCTAAAAGGCATTTTTAAGTTGCTTTAAATCACATGTATGCAAATTCATATAGAAAAAATATCATTCCGACTGGGAATCTAATCTAGAATTTCTTCTTCCCACATCTCCACTTTTCCATGTTATACAGTGTGTTCCATAAAGTTGGATCCATATGGGAAAATTTTTAAATATTTTTATTGGAAAACTTTGCGGGACCATCACCTCCGCTTTCCAAAATATTTTAAATACGCCATGTCAAAGTTGACAGGTACCATTAGGTATCTGTCAAATTCGCTATTTAAAAAAAGATCAACGAAAAATGACCTAAGTGAATTTGACAGATGTCACATCGGACTAATGTCACCTGTCAAATTTGACATGATGACCTGCAAGTATTTTTCGAAGCAGAGTTGATTACCTCGCAAAGTTAAAAAAACATTTCCATATGAATACAACTCTACGGCACGCACGGTATAAACTTGGACGTTTTCCCTCTTTGATTATCAATGCTTCCGTGTCCATTTCTGACATTCTACTGAATTTTGCACAAAAAAAAATGCAAAATAACAAAAATAACATGAGAACTGCGAAGATAGTTGCGACAAATTCGTAGGCCGTCTGTTCGTATACGTATGAGCGTGTGTTCCATTGGCTGCGACAGTAGTCTAGCGACAGTTTAGTCACCAGCGTCAGCGACTAGAATGGAACACGCTGCAACTTTTCTGTCATAGCTACCAAACAGTCTCAGGTGTGGTCGACTCCGTTAAAATACTGTTCTATTTTGAGCAACTATTTAGTAACGACAAAGCGACTAAAAGTCTCTTGTCTGGTCCTCAGGCCCTTAGGCAAATAAGAAAATCCGCCTAGAAAATAAGAAAAACTTTTTTCTAAAAATGTTTTTATATGAATAAAGGATGTATTTTTAAATGCCGACCCTTTGATGGTATAATATTTTTTTATTACTTCCTGCTACATAAAGCTGAATTATTTATTTATTTATAAAAACACCCAAACAGGCAGTAACGCCTAATTACATGGGAGAAATCAACAATAGACAACATTAAATCAAACATTATTAACAACAGGGAGGCAACTAAGTCTAAAGTCATACTCTATATAATAATTGATTATTTATATTTACAATATATTATATTTACAAAACAATTTAAATACCCCAGAATATCAAGAGCTCCGAATACACAAGGGAAAAATATAACTGTTAACGGTAGCTTAAGGATAGGTGCTATTTGTATAAAACTTATGAACATTAATCTGAAGTTTATTGAACGTACATTAAATAAATCGACATTTAAGTGCAGCTGTACATAATTAAGCAACTGCAGCATTTTTACCAGAGGCATATTGTTATTTGATCGAAATGGAATAAAAAATAAATTTAGATTTCTGGTAAATCTACTTGGTACTCTTAATGTGCACAATGATAGTAGTTCTTTACAGTCGATGATAGCATTTACTATTTTAAAGCCGAACATCACCGTGGCACTTTCACGTCTATCATGCAACGATGATATCTTGAAGACATTCCGTAAGGTAACAGTTCTAGTTGTTCTATTATCAGGATATGTATTAAATTCTTTAAAATGTAAAAATCGCAGAAATTTATTTTGAATTTTTTCTACCATCAAGTCATGATTTAGATATCTAGGATTCCAGATTAGTGATCCATATTCCAACTTAGAGCGTACAAACGAGTTATAAATTAATGTTTCTGTGCGTTTGAAGTATACAGAGTTTCTAATAATAAACCCAAGTGCTTCTCTAGTTATCTTCTCCAAATGAGCCTTAAAGTTCAATGCCGTATCTAATAAGATTCCTAAATCAGTTGTGCAAGAGACTCTATCTAAGGTAAAATTCTGCATCTTTTCATTAAATTTTAGAAACTCTACTCTTCTACTGAATGTTAAAACATGACATTTATTGATATTAAAATATAATTTGTTATTCATGCTCCATTGAATAATTTTTCCAATATCACTCTGAAGGTTATATGAATCTTTATCAGAATTCACCCTACAGAATATCCTCATATCATCAGCAAATAACATTCAGAGTGCTGCACCACAGCGGGCAGGTCATTAATAAATACAAGAAATAATAGGGACCCTAAATTAGACCCTTGAGGGACTCCTGAATTAATTTTATACACGGTGGAAAACATATTGTTAAATTTTACATAGTAAGATCTATGTTGTAAATAGGAAGTTAATACGTTAAAAATTGTACCACAAACACCATATTTAGACAATTTAAATAATAAAATATTATGATCTACTTTATCAAAAGCTTTCTGGAACTCAGTATATACGACATGTATTATGTACCTATTTAAGTAGTAGAAAACTAGCTTATTGTCACCACATGTCAGGAGTCTTTTACTCTATTTGGGGGGTTGTTTTTGGCTCTAGCGCAAGATTTTGAGGGTGTATTGCTTTTCTGAGGTCGGATTCGGTTTCAGCGTCGAAAAATACATCGGGATACCCTAGTCTCGATCCCAGGACAGAACATTTATTTTTTTATGGGGCTGTGTTATTAATACCCTTGAAACGCATTTACGCTGGCGCGGGCGGCGTGACGTCACCGCGCTTAGACTCGTCTTGCAAATGCACTTACTCCGTGTATTTATGTGTTGTAACTTCAAGTTTATTTGTATTCTTAGTTAACAACGTGGTAACAAATTACCACGTGTTTTGTTTTTGCTCTTTGTACTAAAAAATACAGTCGTTTTCAAGACTATAAAAGCAAGAGGGGTTATAGAAAAGTAACTTTTAAATTACCGATAAATATATGCCTATTATTCATAAATAGTTATTTATGGTACATGTGTGTTATAAGGGAAATAAGTCACGAGAAAAAACGGGTAAGCCACGAGCACTTTGTGCGAGTGGCTTTGTTTTTTAGAGTGACTTAGGACCGATAACACACGAGTTCCATACATAATTTTATCCAACACCGTCAGAATTTCGTTAAAACGCATTCTTTTTCTGATGACAGTTGTGACATTTTTATTTGACAAATTATTTGGTTCATGAGAAAAGATTAGTTCAATTTATGGGAAGGCTGTGACGCGATCACCATGGCACATAAAATTTTTGTTTACATTGAAACAAAAATCGTGTTTGGTTCCAAAAAAGTTTCATCACGCGAAAACGACGCCGAATAATGGAAGAAAAAGTGTTTGTTCCGGCTGAAATTCAAAACGATGCTAAACTAGCATTATCGAAAATAATACCCAAGAAATCGAAGGATATTTATGAAAAAGAGTTCATCCTATTCAAGTCCTGGAGAGAAGACAAAGGAGTTAGTGGTATAAACGAAGAAATATTGTTGGCGTATTTTGTTGACATTGGAAAGAAAAATGTATGTTCGTCAATGTGGACAAAATACTCCATGTTGAAAGCAACGTTAAAACTTCATAAAAATGTTGACATCTCGAAATATGGTAGACTTATATATTTCTTGAAAAGTGAGTCAAGAGCTCATAAACCCAAGAAAGCCAAGATTTTGGAAAAGGAACGTATTGAGCAGTTTTTAAAAAGTGCTCCGGACAGTGAATATCTGATGGAGAAGGTGAGATAGTGTCTATTTAATTTTCGGAATTCCTATTTAAATATATGTTTATAGGTTGCACTAATAATGGGTATTGCGGGGGCATGCCGTTGTAACGAGCTGAGAAATTTGAGTGTTGAGCACATCGAAGACAAGGGAGCGTATCTGTATATTTCCATTCCTGACACAAAAACCAACAAACCTGGAAGTTTTACCATCATAAACGAGGGATATCCTGTCAGTCCTATTGATCTCTATAGAAAGTATGTTTCATTACGACCTGCCAAAGTACCACACCGCAGATTTTTTTGAATTACAAACATTAAAAATGCACAATTCAACCAGTTGGAATAAACATATTGTCTAAGGTGCCATTTCGAATCGCATCTTACTTGAAATTACCACAAACAGAAGCTTACACTGGTCACAGTTTGAGACGGTCTTCTGCCACACTCTTGGTTAATGGTGGAGGCGACATAACAGCACTTAAACGCCACGGTGGATGGAAATCGTCTACTGTGGCAGAGGGGTACATTGAAGAGTCGTTGGGAGAAAACATTAACACGGCAAGAAAAATTCAAGGAAAATCTGAGTTCACCGTCGCCACTGTTCCAAGTGCTGTAGTGAATAGCGCAGAATCAAGTAATGAAATTTCCAATAACAAAATAAATTGTCAAATGACCAGAAGTAATAACTGTACAATTGACATTAATATAAATATCAATATTAATAAGTGATGTTCTGAAATGTATTATATTGAGTATGTAATATTTTGTGTTATGAATGTAATATGTTCTGAATAAATAATTTTATCCAACACCGTCAGAATTTCGTTAAAACGCATTCTTTTTCTGATGACAGTTGTGACATTTTTATTTGACAAATTATTTGAGAAAAAATTAGTTCAATTTATGGGAAGGCTGTGACGCGATCACCATGGCAAGAGTGACTTATGGTTTATAACTCACTAGTGACTTATAGGTCACTTTAAATTGCTAAAATCACTATAGTTATGGGCTTAATAACTCACGGTGTTGGATAAATAAAATAATAATCATCGAAGTCTATTCCCTTATTCAATTTATTCACCATTAAAAATATACATTAACACCTTTACTCCTTTTTTCATTTCATCAAAATTCATTCATCAAAAGTATAAAACCCACTGAACTTTAATGTTTTATTTATCTGCACTGAATGGCTACAGGACTCGATATGTTTACTTTTTTTACATAGTCATTTCTTATTTTATTTTATTCTCCTAATTTTTCTTAATAACTTGTACAAATAAACTTATTTTTTCTGATCAATTGTATATTTTATTCTTTTGTTTAAGGTGTATGAATTCCCATCCGATTAAGGTTACTCACATTAATATTAGATCTCTTTTGCCTAAATTGAATGAAATTCGGGAATGGATTATTAATCTAAAACTGGATTTTTTAGCGATAAGTGAATCATGTTGACTGAGGTGAACCATGTGAGATGGTTGACTGAGGATATTGATAATGAATGTATAAGAATAGATAATTTTCAGTTGGTTAGAAGAGACCGCAATGGACGTGGTGGTGGTGTGTGTATGTATATTCGTAACTGCTTTAATTATAAAATAATTCCTTCTAGTTAGAGTATTGGCTTCATAGTACTAGTTTTATTATTGGAGTTGTCTATAAACCCACCTCACTTAATTATAAACTTTTTACTGATGAACTGGAACAATCTCTTTCGCATAGCTCTGTTATCTCTGACAAAATAATTTGCTTAGGAGATATGAATATTAATTTATTGCAACCCTTTAACCCTGATTCTTCTTACTTTAACGACATGCTTGAATCTTTAAATTTTCAACAAATTATTAATGAACCAACGCGTGATCATTCCCTTTTAGATTTAATATTAAGTTCAGATGGAGACGTTGTTACTGATTCGGGCACTGTTGATTTGCAACTCGCGGATCATGATATGGTCTATTGTGAACTATCTCTTCCTAATCTTAGTAATCAATCTCATTTTATAACCTATAGAAATTTTAATAATTTCAATTTTAATCTATTTTATAACGATCTCAACCAACTCCCGCTCCATCTTATTTACGATATGGTTGATGTTGATGATAAAGTTAATTTTTTAAATTCTTGCTTATTATCTGTGATAAATCTTCATGCTCCTTTTAAAACTGCTAGAATAACCAAAAGCAGAGCACTCTGGCTTACTACTAATGTCAAATTGCTAATGTCCCTTAGAGATAAAGCTAAACAGAGATTTAAAAAAAACTAAAAAGTCCTCACATTGGGACTATTATAAAACATTGCGGAACTTTACAACCTCAGCAATTAACAATGAGAAAAAAGCGTATTTTGAATTCACTTTAAACAATAAGAGCTTTAAGGCTATTTGGCGTGAATTAAAATCCTTAAATATTTCTAAAAATAATAATCATGTACTGCCTAACAATCTTCTTAACTCTAATGAAATTAATAATTATTTCTTAGATTCAATTCCTATTCTAAATCATGATATCACTGACCTTTCTCAATATTACCTTAACAATAGTTTTACTAATAATCTCATTATCAAACTTAATTTTAACCTTGTAACCGAAGCTACTGTCTGCTCTATTATTAATAAACTGAGAAGTAATAGTACTGGTGCAGATGGTATCAATCTACAAATCATTAAACTTTATATTCCAATGATTATCCCTTATATCCCTCACATCATTAACACTTGTTTAACCTCTAGTAAATTTACTACAGCTTGGAAACAGGCAGTAGCTGTTCCTATCTCTAAAGTTACTAAACCTGTAGATTACAAAGACTTGAGACCTATTAGCATTATTCCTACTTTGTCAAAAATACTTGAAAAGGTGATTGATAATCAGCTGAGACAGCATTTGGAGAAATATAATATTTTACCTGTTAATCAGTCTGGCTTTCGATCTAATTATAGTTGCACTACAGCTTTGGCACACATCTTAGATGATATCTTAACTTCTTATGATCAAGGTAAAATGTCTGCACTAGTGTTATTAGATTTCAGTAAAGCGTTTGATACGATTAATCATGAACTACTTTGTGCTATACTACATTATATTGGACTATCTGATAATTCTGTATCCCTCTTGCAAAGTTATTTAACCGATAGAACTCAATTTGTAAAATTACGCAATGGTTCATCTGACTTGAAAAACGTCTTGCGCGGTGTTCCTCAAGGCTTCATATTAGGACCTCTCCTCTATATTATCTATACTTCTACCGTTGGTGATTATGAGCATGCTTCACTTAAAATCAATGAAGATCTGAACAATATTTCAAATTTTTCTAAGGAACACTGTCTCAAGCCCAATCCACTTAAATCCGTAGCACTACTATTTGGTGACAATACTCAGCTATCACTATTAGAACATAATTTCAAATTATTTGTTGATGGTTCTGACGCCTTTAGTCAAAGAAACCCGTAATTTGGGACTTATTGTAGATAATAGCTTCAGGTTTAATTCGCGTGTAACTAATTGTGTAAAGAAAGCATATATTAACTTAAAGTTAATTTATCCTCACAGGCAATCTTTATCTACTAAAATGAAGTCCAATTTATGTGAGGCCTTAGTTCTATCTCAATTTGCACATTGCTGCCAAGTATATGGTCCATCTTTGACATACGATCGAGCACAACGAATTCAGAGAGTCCAAAACTCATGCTTGAGACTCATCTTTGGTGTAAGAAAATATGACCATATCTCCAGATCAAAATGGCTCTCCATGTCTAATAGAAGGAAATTATTAAGTGCATGTTTTTATCATAAAATTTTGATACTGAAAAAACCTTCTTATTTGTATCGTAAAATTAGATTTAGAATCGATGTTCACAATATCAACATTTGTTTTAAGGGCACAATTACGCCACCACGCCATAGAACGGCTCTTTTTGAAAGGAGTTTTATCTATCAAATTTCCAAACTTTATAACTCTCTACCTTTAGATTTAATAGAATTATCTGCTCAAAGCTTTAAAAAACAATACAAAAAACTTCTTCTGAGTCAACAGTTACAGCTTCAGCTCCAATAACTAAAACTTTAATGCAACTAATTATCACCATTTGCGAACCACTTCGAATGGGATTTCACACCTCATATATTTTTTTTATATTTTTAATATATTTTTATACCTTGTTTTTTACTTTCAGAGTATGATTAGTAATATTATTATGTTTGAATTTGCACCGAGCTTTACCTTACTTTTTTCCCCCTAAATTACTATTTTTTTATTTTTCAAGGTTTTAGTGGAAGAGCAAGCTCTTAGCTTGAACTACGCCTTGTGGTTTCTGCAAACAATATATTTTATTTATTTTTCTTTTACGTTTTTTTACTTTTGTATAGTTTGTATGAAATAAAGACGTTTATTATTATTATTATTATTTACAAAATATTTTCCTCCTCATCTTATTATAATTAATAATAAACAAACTTTTCTTTCGCGTTCCCACTGACGAGAAAAGAACGAAGTTGTCGATAAATACAGCAGGCGGAATTATTCACATCTTGCGAAAACTTCATGTTTGTATGTGAAGATAATTTTAACGTAAGTATAATGATTAACGACAAATATATCCAATATTTTAAGACTACAAAATACATACGCGTTCAGTTTCTTTTTAATCATTTTTTATATAACAATGAAAGCACGGCAGTGGTTAATTAACGTATGTAATAAGTCGGCCTTTCTTGTAAAGGTAGCAGCTTTTGTTTGAAAAAATTGAACTTTCTTAGGCGATTAGAACTGTCACACTAACAATCAAACCTTCTTTTGTCGAGAACGGCCTTACTTTTGAATACAACAATCTTTTAAATGAATAAACAGAAATTAATTACTAATGAAAATAAATGCAATAATTGCGTTGATACTTTACGTTTCTTCTCGGGTTTCCTACTGCATGCAAGCCTTGAAAAAGGCCGTTTTTCTATAAATTTAAAAGTAACTAACAAACGAACACGTATCAAGACAAAACGAAACAATTTTAAACGCACCGGCAAAATAAGTAAACCACGTTGCGGGAATAGCTGATACAGGATTGTACGCGACGTGACGTTACGCGATTCGTGCAGACTCGTAAGTTTTGATTATATTCTGTGGCCGAATATAATATAATTAAGCTTTTTTTAAAAACTTTATTTATTGAATATAATAAAACACATTTATTTATTTCGTTTGCAGTCGTAGAATATATTTTATTAATTTTTAATTAGGAGAAAACTCTCTTGTTAACATTAATGATACAAATGTATTGATATTACTTTGTCTGTAATTAATTAATTATTTAACGAAGTTTAAGACGAGCTTAAATAATTAAATTTGAATTAACACACTTAACAGAACAATTTTAGAATTCACATTTAAATGACATTAAGCAAAATAATTAATTAAAACTCGATTGAGCCTTTATGTTTTACTAGCAGGACAATTTTAAAATCCACACCTAGTTTAATACTCACACAGGATAAACACTTGTTGAATATTTAATAATGACTTGTGAGTTGGATGATGATTTATAAAGAGTGAAGACTTAATTTTAAAAAAGAGGTATTTATACCTTATCTGCCTACACAGTTTTCATGGTCATGAGAGAATAAATGCTAAAGAAGTTTCTCATAGAGATAACATAGACTTCTCAGACAAATGTAATTTGATATCGTGTGTTCACATTCCTAAACAATTCTCATGAAACCTGATCTTATCTATAGTGTGATTATACGTACGTTACTCCTCCACCCTTAGTATTTTCAATGTTATTAAAATAATTTGAAAATAAAATTTGAAATAATATTTATATATTATAAAAATTTTCAAAGAAATCCAAATTGGTATTTCTTCGTTATTTTGGTTATTTATAAAATCTTTATTTAGAAAATCTATAAATTTGATTTTGAAGGAGTTACGTTTACAATAAATATACAATAATAAACTTATAACTATTACAATGATAAATATAATTATAATGATACTTAATAAGCTCAGATGATCGAGAGTTGTAGTACTATTCATCTTTAGAAGATGATTTTGGTTTGTGATCTTCAGTTGATATTTGTTCAATTTCTGTGTATCGATTGTAGTTAAATCGATTTTAGTTATATTTACATGTTCAAATTGAGGGGTTGTTAATTTTGCAATATCTATGATATTAAATTCTATTACTTTATTAGAAATACTTTTGGCTGTAAATAACATGTTTTTGTGATTGATCATGACAATACAGTCAGGACTAAGATGTATAAGTTTTGAACCAACAAGTTCTTTTCGATACATTTAATGTCTAAAATGGATCTGGAAGGGGAACTGATTAACCAGGTTACAGAATCAATTTGGTAAACTTTAGTAACGATAATTGCTTCATATAAATGTAGGTATTTTGGGTCAGCAGGATAAGGGATGGTTTAAAGAAGAAATTTAATTTCAAATAGTATTATTTAAAATATTAACTTGTTCGATTAGGATGAGGAGAATTGTTGTCCTGAAAAAGGTAACATTTCGTTAGCATGTCTTTGAAGTGGTGGTCTACCATCAGGGGGTGTTAGTTCGTAAACGTCATGTTCTAAAATTTTTGAGATAATATAAGGTCCGTCAAATCTTGGATCCTTTTTACTTCTTAGATTGGTTTTTATAAATACTTTGCTATTTAAATTAAATTGTTTATTTGTTTTGGATTTGTTTAATTTGGAATTTCGATTTTCTTTAGTTTCCATCTGCGTTTGTTGTAGGGATTCATATAAATATTTCATTTTATTTTTGTGTGTGGATAAGTAATCATGATAATATGTTCTGTTATAATCAAGGTCAAAGGGGTTTTTACTTTCAGTGTGTCCAAAAACGATTTCAAAAGGGGTTAAATGAAGATTCGAATGTATAGTATGATTGTATGCTAAAAGGCAATATTGGATTTTTTGCTGTTCAGGTATATTGGTTAATAGTCGATAATGTTCAATGATTGTAGAATGTAATCTTTCGATTGGTGAATTAGATTGATGGTGATGAGGTGTTGTGTGTAATTGGATTTTATGCAAGGCTATAAAATCTTTGAAGATATTTTTATTAAATTCTCCGTCGGCTATAATGACATTAGGAGTTGTAAATGTTGAAATGTATTTCAATAACTGTTCAGTTACTTCTATTAAATTTCGGGATTGTAAAGGATAAGCTTGTGCAAATTTTGAAAAAGCGTCAATGATTGTTAAGTAACTTTTATTTTTGATTTGGAATATATCAATATGAATTGTATGGAATGGTCTAGAAGAAGTAGGGGTTAATTGAAAAGGTTGATTAATAGGTTTTCTGTTGTATTTTTGTTGTTTACAAATTTGACAATTATTAATATAATTTGTAACATCTTTTATAATAGAGGTCCAATAATATTTTCTTTTGAGATGTTCAATAGTTTCATTTATTCCACGGTGGTTGGTTTTTCCTAAATGGTATTCTTGAATTTGTTTTTGTCTTTCTTCGGAATTTAAAATATAGGTTACTTGAGTTATACAACGATGAAATTTGGGAGTATTTTCGTTTGTGATTGTATTAATGAAATTTGAAAAGTCTAAATAAAGTTGATCATCTGGGAAATAACAATAGTAATGATGTTTGGGTTGATAATGTTCAATTAATAGGGTGTTAAATATTTGTGACTTATTAATTTGATTAACGAAGACGGCGTAATGAGTAATTCCGTCGTATTTTGTGATTCTGATTGATCTTGGAATTTGAGCATTAATAAATTCTATCTGATTTTTAAAATGTTGTACAGGTTTCTCTGAAATATCAATTACGGGGGTTGAAGATTGTTGAGAATGTACCGTGTCAATATAAGAATTTTGATCATTATTTTCTTCGTTGTTCGGGTTTTCAATGTTTTCAGTAGTGTCAGTTTGAGGGGGATTATAAGTTGGAATGTCGAATAAGTCTGTAATATCGGGAGTACTTGCTCTGCTAGCTAGTCTGCTGTCATAATTAGTTTGTTCTGGTTCAGGGGTTGATAGCGATGCAGGTCTAATATTTAATGGGTGAATTTGAATTCTCGATAATGCATCTGCAACTTTATTTATTTTTCCGGGGATATAATTTACAGTAAAGTCAAATTCTTCTAATTTCATTGCCCAACGAGTTAATTTTGAATTTGGTTCTTTTAAATTCTTGAGCCATACTAATGGTCTATGATCTGTAAATAAGGTAAATTTCTTTCCATAAAGATAGGGTCTGAATTGTTTTGTTGCCCAAATAACTGCTAATAATTCTCTTTGGATAGTACTATAATTTTGTTCAGAATTATTTAAAGTCCTAGAAGCATAACAAACAGGTTTTCCTTTTTGAGATAATACTGCGCCTAAAGCGAATTTGCTAGCGTCTGTGGTTAGTTCAAAAGGTTCATCAAAATTGGGGTATTGTAGAATTGGTTCGTTAGTTAAAATGTTTTTACAATGTTCGAATTTAGATAAAAACTCTGTTGTATGAATAATTTTGTTATCTTCCTTTAAACATATGGTTAAGAATTTTGTGATTTTCGCGAAATCTTTTATAAATTTTCGATAATATCCAAATAGTCCTAAGAATGATTTCGGTTCTTGTTTTGGGTGCTGGAAAGTTTTTGATTGCTGAGATCTTGTTTGGATCTGGTTTAATTCCTTCTGGAGTTACAATGTGTCCTAAATATTTAATGGATTTATGTAGAAATTCTGATTTGTCTAATTGAATTTTGATATTATGTTGTCTACATCTTTGGAATATATTTTTAAGTCTAAACATGTGATCTTGAAGAGAAGCAGAATAAATTATGATGTCGTCTAAGTAGACTAGACATTGTTGGGGTGTTAAACCTATAAGGGCGTTATTGATTGTACGCTGGAATGTAGCTGGTGCATTTTTTAAACCAAAAGGCATTCTTTTAAATTGGAAATGACCTTCTTCTGTCAAGAATGCTGTTTTCTCTCTATCCTTTTTTTCAATTTCTATTTGCCAGAAACCGGATGCGAGGTCAAGAGTACTAAAATACTTTGATCTGCCTAAATTATCTAAAACGGTTTCTATTCGGGGTAATGGGAATTTGTCCTCGATAGTCTGTTCGTTCAGTTTCCTGTAATCTATGACGATCCTCCACTTCTGTTTTTGGGATGCGTCTAATTTCTTTTTTACTACCCAAATTGGAAAATTAAATGGGGATTCTGATGGTTCAATAATATGGTCCTTTAACATTTTATGAATTTGGTTTTTGACTTCTTCACGGTGAATCTGGGGGTATCTATATGTCTTAGTGTAAATTGGGGCATCTGTTTTTGTCCTAATATGGTGTTTTGCTAAATTTGTTGCTGAAAGGGGTATGTCTGGGGTGTAAAATACGTCTTTGTATTCATAGCAAAGGTTTGTCAAGAGGGTTTCCTCTTCTTCATTAAGATGTTCTAATCTTAAATTATTTTTTAAATTTTCGTTCAGAATTTTTCTTACTTTGGAAGGGGATTTTACATTGAAATTATTAATTTGGATTAAATCATCTGAAGTGTTATAATCTTCTAAAATTAAAGAGTCATAAATACTGATAACTTGAGGTTCATTGGAAGTATTGATAAGGCTTATTTGAAAATAATTGTTGTATAATCTTACAATAGCTGAAGGCATAATGACGTGGGCGTTAAACTTAAGTTTGGGGGTTAATTTTGTTCCATTAATTCCAACTGCTGGAAGTGTTGTAAAAATTTCGGTTCGAGCTGGTATATGGATCTTTTTTATTGGTTCCTGATTTGATTTTAAATTTGAAAAATTACAATGATTTCGTTATTGCATTTCTTGCTTTAATTTGGAAGGATTATAATAAAAAGGTACGGTTGTTTTTTCCGTTTGGATATGCATCCATTTATAATCGATTGATGCGGATAAGTCCATCAAAAGATCTGATCCTATAAGTCCTACATAGTCGGGATGAAAGTCAAATAAGTAACATGTATGAAGTCCTTCTTCGTCAAAAAGATTAGGTATAGGGATGTCTGCTACGTAATTATGTTGAGTAGTTCCATGGGAAGTTGTAATTTCAAAATTATATTTATAAATAGATTCTGGGAAGTTTTCTTGCACGAATTTGGGAGAAATGATAGTTTTTGAACTCCCTGTATCGATCAATAATTTTTCATTCGATCCTGGGATGATTAAATAGGGTAAGTTTGCTTTGGGGTTTATGTTAAAATGTAATAGGGGTTCCGAGGCTCTTAATGAAAATTTACATTAGAGTCCATGTTTTCGTATTCTTCTTCTGGTTGATTGTAATATTGATTTTCTTGGACATATTCGTCTTGCGGATGTTCATTTTGAGGATAATTAGGATTTTCATTAGAAGTATTATCAAAATATACGAGATCTGGTTCGTCATATTCAATATTATTGAAAGATGTTGATGGTAAATTATCGTTGTGATAATTTATTTCTTCTGGAATTGCATTTGGAAAGCGTCTAAAGCGTTGTGAGTTCGTTCTGAATTTATTTTGGTTTCCTAATTGTCTGGTAGCGAGTCTTTTAATTATGCTAACCTCCATAGGTTCTGGAGTATATGTGGGTTGATGGTTCGGTTTGAAAGAACTAAAATTTCTAGATTGATTTGATCTAATGTTGCTACTTGAAGCATTATTCGACGTGAAATTTGGGAAATTATTTTGTCTATTAGAAAAATTACCTAGTCTTGAATTAGTATTTGAGAAATTAGGGAAATTATTTGAAAAATTATTTGGTCTTGAGAAATTGGGGAAATTATTCGGATTTCCAAATTTTTCAGTTGTAGGTTGAGTAGTACATAGGTTTTGGGATGGTTTAGGATAGTTATTTTTAGATGTTAAATGTATTTGATAATTTTTTGTAAAATTTTGGTTCATTTTAAAATTTTGGTTTTGTGAATAACGAATATCTAGTTCTTCTTTAATAATTTTTAGGGCTGATTCTAAAGAATCTGGATTTCTAGATCTGACGAATGTTCCTAAATTTTCGTTTAGTCCACTGACAAATGTTCGTAAAGCTAATTTTGAATTTTCTTCTAATTTGTGGGTTTTAATTACTACTGGACCCGGTCCTAATGAAACTTTTGTATTTAGGGTCGCTAAATGAGTTCTAATTTTATTGTAAAATTCAATAGGGCCATCTTTTCCTTGTCGAATTCTAGTTAAGTCAATTAATAAATTGGTTTCTGATCTTTGATCGCCAAAATTTTCTATTAAAACAGTTTTTATTACATTCCAGGTATTGTAGTTATATCCTGTTATAATTTCAAGGGCTTGTCCTTTTAATCTATTTCTAATTGAAGAAATAATTAATTTATTTATGAATTCTTCGGGGTTTGCTGTACAAAATTGTGTGGTAATAATTTCTGTAGCTCTAACAAATTCTGATAAAGTGGCTGTGTTGCCATCATAAATGGGAATTTCATTTAAAAGTGTTGGATTGAAAACTGCCATATTATTGTTGTTGTTATTTAAGAATAATAAAGGGGATGTATTCGAATTTGAGCTTGGGTTTACTGTGCGTTCAGCACTTCTACAACGTCTCGGAGATCGAGATCGATTTCTAAGCATTTAAAATTAAACAAAAATTGTATAATCTTTACCTTAAAAATTAATTTGTTAAAAGAAAAGAATAATTAGAGTAACACAATTATTTTTAAAATTATTTTTATTGTTAGTAAACAATTTCGGGGTTCCTACCCATACAGAGATCAGTATGAAGGGATTTGTTTTTACAATGCTGTTAATCAGCAAAAAGCGATCAATAAAGCGTCAATCTATCTGTACGTAATGCAATAATTAATTAAATTAATTAAAAATGTTAAAACTAAGTTAGTATGGTTTTAAAAATGATTTAATAAATTCACTGGTTTCTTCTTGAAACACTTTTCACTTTGAAAGAAAAAAAAAACACTTACTTTGTTGCGTAGAATTAAAGTTGATTGCAATAATCACGCTACAGCTGTACCTAGTCGAACGGGAGACCTCCGTGCCAATGTTCGAAGCGTTGGAAGGCCTGCGTCGGTCGACGTGCTGCTGGGATGTCGCGCCTTGTCTTCGTGCCAATTTTAAAAGCGGTGAAAACTCCAATTCTCTTGACGTCGACACGTTGTTGGGAACGGTTTTCCTTTGGATCAAGTGTTAAAACACAAAATCGATATTTATCGTCGATTTTCCAAAATCCGTTACGAAATCTGCGCCAGTTTTGATTATATTCTGTGGCCGAAGCTTTTTTTAAAAACTTTATTTATTGAATATAATAAAACACATTTATTTATTTCGTTTGCAGTCGTAGAATATATTTTATTAATGTTTAATTAGGAGAAAACTCTCTTGTTAACATTAATGATACAAATGTATTGATATTACTTTGTCTGTAATTAATTAATTATTTAACGAAGTTTAAGACGAGCTTAAATAATTAAATTTGAATTAACACACTTAACAGAACAATTTTAGAATTCACATTTAAATGACATTAAGCAAAATAATTAATTAAAACTCGAATGAGCCTTTATGTTTTACTAGCAGGACAATTTTAAAATCCACACCTAGTTTAATACTCACACAGGATAAACACTTGTTGAATATTTAATAATGACTTGTGAGTTGGATGATGATTTATAAAGACTAAAGACTTAATATTAAAACAGAGGTATTTATACCTTATCTGCCTACACAGTTTTCATGGTCATGAGAGAATAAATGCTAAAGAAGTTTCTCATAGAGATAACATAGACTTCTCAGACAAATGTAATTTGATATCGTGTGTTCACATTCCTAAACAATTCTCATGAAACATGATCTTATCTATAGTGTGATTATACGTACGTTACTCGTAGGCGTTTTGCAAGCACTTCCGAATTTCATAATTTGATTAACTTTTATTTGAGTTTTAATCCACATCTGTACACTTTTATGTCGCCCAAAAAATTCTGACACTTATTTCAGCTGTATAAAGAAGGTTATCATTAAGGCGCGTTTTCTGGCCCCAAATCTTTCCATGTTTAACTGTCCGCTATTTGCTTATTTTTTCATATATTGATTCAGAATTTAGGGAGGGAACATGATAGACTATAGAGCTTCTTCACAGCCAATTAGACGCTTTCTGCAACTTCCGGTTTAACCGGATATTATCTAAATCCACTTATCTAAATCCACTTGATATTCTCTATCCAACGATGTATCACACTTGATGTAAATATTCAAAATGGCGTCTGTCACTGCGATTATTCATTTGTCACTACCATATAGCTGGCCATTATAGAATGGCATTTTCGTTGAGAGCAAGAGGAAAGAGGAGACAGAGGAAGGAACGCAGAGAGCAAGAGCGAAAACAAAAGCTAGTGGGGAGGGGAGAGGGTGGGGGAAGGATAGTGGAAAAAGAGGAAGAGGGGGGGAAGAGGGAGAGGGAGAGCGTGAGGCAGCGGGAGAGCGCGAGGCAGAGGGAGAGGCAGAGAGAAAGGGAGAGGGAGTAAGAGACAGAGAGAGGGGTAGAGTGAGGAAAAGGGAGAGAGGGGGTAGAGAGAGAGAGAGAGAGAGAGAGAGAGAGAGAGAGAGAGAGAGAGAGAGAGAGAGAGAGAGAGAGAAAGGGAGTGAGAGAGGGGTAAGTGGGAGAGCGATATCTGGAGCGAGAACGAAAGCGAGAGTGACACGGAAAGGTAGAGTGGAAGAGACAGCGAGACAAAGCAAAGACGCGAAACAAGAGAGGGTTGGAAGGTGGGCGAGACAGAAGGGCGATAGGGAAAGCGGGAAGTTAAAGCCGAAGTGGGGGAAAAGAAGGAGTTGGGGAGATGGCGATAGGAGAGGGGCGATAATAGAGAGGAGTGCAAGGGAAGTGGGAAACAAAGGAGGGTGTGTGAGGAAGGGTGGTGCGTGGGAGGTGGGAGGGTGCTGGGAAAAAGAAAGGAAGGAGAGATAGAAAGTGGGAGGGAAAGAGAAAGAAGGGCGAGAGCGAGTGAGAGAGTGAGACAGACAGGTAGAGTAAAGAAGAGAGAGGGTGACATAGAGAGCAGGTCAGTTCCGCCAGAAACGGGCCCTGGCAACTTATTCGGCAATACTCGACGATCGAGTGTCTATTTTCCGTCCATATTCCTTCTTTGTTGTATAATTCGCACACCCGAACGTCGCAAATGCGCGAAATATATTTCAAAGCATATCTTATTACAAGCATAAATGAATTAATATTATTGTTGATGAATTAATTTAACTAATCAGTTATTGTACTATAATTATATAGTAATTGTAAAAATAATTTAAATGCAGTTTATAATAAAACATAAACAAACAAACAGGTTGATAAATGACATTTATTTGGTTGTATGCATAAAATGTAGCAAATGCTTCTACTACGAATATAAGTCGATCTCACGCTTACTAATTAAAAATCATATCGTTTTTCTTTTATTAATACAAGCAAAAACATTTACTTTCCTTTATGCATATGGCGCATATTATATTAAATAGGCAAGATTTATCAACGGCTAGCATGATCGTGCAGTAGAGAGGGGTAGAGCTAACAAGGCTCATTTTTGTTCCAGTTCGTTGAGAATTCTATTGGGTCGATTTACGTGAACCAAGAACGACTAATGATGCGCTTGCCCACGCCTTAGAATTTGAAGCCGCAAAGCAAGCGTTCCGAGGCCACGGGCGAGTTCAAACGGTTACGGAAGAAGAGGAAAGTTGCAAAGATCGCCTAGAGGAGTTACTGATGAAAGTTCTTAAAAAAGAACAGAGTCGTAAGAAGAATCTTCAAGAAGTTCGAGGACTCCGCTGCTGAAACTGCGGCGAACAAGGGCACATACGACGCCGTTGCCCTAAACCAAAACAAGTTCAGCCGTCGGAAAACTAAAGGGGGTCGAGAAGAGGGGGCGAACGTTGACCGTGAGTGGAGATGCCCCGGAGATCACTATCCATGCCGCAACATCGAAGAATCGTACCAGCAGTTTGTTCGTAGATGGGAAAATTGCTAAGAGAACTGTTTCACACTACTTATTGATACAGCGGCGACAAAATCTATCATACGCCCTGACGTTTTACGAACAGGTTTGAAGCTGCAACTACTCAACTCCGACACAGCGACAGATAAAATAATACCAACACGCGGAGTAGTGAAAATGAAGATTGGCATTGGAAGTAAAGAGGAAGTAAAGAATCATGAGGTGCTGGTAGCCGATATCACTGATGGCTTCATCTTGGGAATGGACCTCATGAGAATATTTGGTTTTACGTTGGACTTGAAGGAGAGTGTTTTGAAGGTCGGTAACGAAGAACTTCCTTTGCACCAACGAAAAGACCCTGTCGTAAGGGTCCTGTTGACAGAAGACGTGATGTTTCCGGGCCGGAGCGAGATAATTGTCAAGGAGGGTTTGGATTGAGACCTTCGGGTAGGATGTGTGCGAATGATGGAGCCTGTCTATGATAAGAAGATCGATACTGGCATACTGGTGGGAAGAACGCTGATCAAGGTTGGAAAGACAGTACCGGTGAAGGATTATGAACGTTCATGTGGAGCCGGTGACATTAAGGAACGTCAACGAGATTCTGTCAAGTAGAACCTGAAGACCAGGAGAAGACCGCATTCGCTATTGGTTCCCGATTATAGTAGTTCATGGTTATGCCTTTCGAACGCCTGATGGAGACCATCTTGAGGGCGTTGTCGTGGAAGACTTGCTTGGTATACCTAGATGATGTGATTGTAATAGGAAAATCATTCAACGAACATCTGAAAATCAAGAAAACATGTTCCGAAGGTTACGTGGAGCCAATCAGAAATCAAGTCCAAAAAAAAGTGCCACATATTCCGAAAGGAAGTGAACCACCTCGGGCACGTCGTATCACAAAATGGAGTGGCAGTCGAACCCGATAAAATCCGTGCTGTCCAAAAATCAAGTTCGTGGTTTTCTTGAGTTATGTATCCACTACAAACGTTTCGTTCCTGGGTTTACTAATATAGCGAAGCCACTGACAAGGTTAACGGAAGATGGACGCGAGTATGTTTCGAGCGGGGAGTGCAAAAACAGCTTCCCAACAGTTGAAGCGTGCCCTGACAACAGCACCAATATTAAGCTATACACGGACGCGGACGGTTGGGAAATTCATACTCGAGACAGATGCAAGTAGTCTGGTTATTAGATTGTACTTTCTCAGATACAGAATGGACAAAAAATGTCATCGGCTATTTTAGCAAGGTTTTGTCGAAAGCGGATAGGAATTATTGTGTGACTAGGAAATAATTATTAGCTGTTGTGAAGTCCGCTGAGCACTTCTGTAAATACTTGTACGGTAGGAAGTTTTTGTTGAGTACGGACTATACCTCGGTACAGTCACCAGCGTCTGTAATGTTTGGACGGGAGCTACGGTTACCGTGTGATCTGGAATGTGGATATCCATGAGGAGAAGGAGGTAGCCGGGAATGATTATGTCGTCAACTTAAAGAAGAAGTTGGAGGATATACACGAACGAACCCGAAACAATAGCCGAATCGCGGGAGACAGGATGAAAACTTTGCACGATGTGACAGCCCAAGAAGGAGGGTTTCAACCTGGCGAGCTTGTCTGGTTATACAACTCATAAAGACGTCGTGGCTACTCGAGAAGTTACAGCAAAATTTGGAGGGCCATACCAGGTGAAGAAACGAATAAATGATTTGCTCTATCGCATCCAGAAATTGCCAAGAGGGAAACCAAAGGTGGTACACTACAATCGTCTGGCGCTCTAGGAGGGAAATAATAACGCAGTCCCGGATCAGGAAGATGAGGCTGAAGTGGCTGTCAATACAGTAAGGCCTGAAGATGATCAGCTGACCTTTGGAGAATTTATGGCTGCATTTTCCGAGACCAGAAAAGCGCGATTCGGAGTCACTACCAAGATGCAATGAGATCTCTTCCGGGTCCCTGGTGATTATTCCATTGCCCACTGTGTCTCCGAGGAACTTCGCATGGCAAGAGGAATCGCAGTAGTATTTAGCAATAAATTAGGACGGATGGATGAACTTTAGGAACAGAATCCCTCTGTTGGCAAAGTCTCACACTTGCCGGATCATGGACGCTCTATTTACTACTTAGTAACGAAACAGGTTTACTGCGGGAAACCCAGTTACGCGGACCTGTGGAAGGTGTTATGGGATTTGAGGACTGCGCTGCTTACCAGGGGCATTAACAAATTGGCAGTTCCCAAACTCGACTGTGGGCAGGACCGCTGGATTGGAGGATCATTCGAAACATATTGGAAGTCATCTTTAGAAGTACGGGCGTGAAAACCTTGATATGCAGCTCTGACCTACAGCCCGCGTCAAGGGGGCTAACTAAGAGTGTAGACTGTTACTTCTACCGTAATGAAACGTGTAGTCGAGGTGAAGACTGTCGATATCGTCACAGCCCTTTCTATAGGAACCAGAGAATAAAGCCTGTTCTGGGACAGAACAGACTTGGAGAAGGGGCAGTGTAATAAACGGGAGTAACCCCAATACGCCGCCGTCGAACATTCAAGAGCTTGCGTGAATGATGTATGACGTGCTATGTATGATGTGCTGGAGACTTCTTGAGAATTCTACACACTTCCGTGTGGCTATATACCGCGGTCGCGTAGAAAAAGGATCAATCATTGTTCAACCGGTGAATTGAATATGCCCATTGTGTAATTAGTAGGCAAATATAAATGTGTAGTAAATAAATAGTCCTTAAATAACCTACTTTAAGTTTGTTAATATCTAGTTTAATTTCGTTAACAGTTTATAATTATAGTGATTGTAATTAGTGTATGTAAATAATATTTCTCTTGTTAAAAGACGATTAAACAGCATTTTTGGTTACTAAGACCATTTTCAACATTAATAATAAACATTTTTAAATTATTTTTTAATAAGAATGAGGTATTATCTCTAAGTTATTGAGATTTTCAAAATTTTTCATACTATTGGAAAAATTGTTTCTAATAAAACTAGCAGATTCCATTTCTCAGATGAAGCAGTGTTTCTGGCTAGATTAAAAAGTTTGCAATTGTTAGTTTGTGTGTGGAACCACAAGCTGCATTTCTCTTATCAATTATTATGTCTCATGAGAAAATCCGTGTCTTATTTATGAAAGATCTGCGACCTACTCTAAAATCTCTAAAAAAAGTAATTTCAAAGATTACTGAGTACGTACTCTTGATACATAATAATAGGGAAAAGAGTTTTTTATAATACTTGCTACATGTGAAGTACAGTGAGCCTAAATTGAGTGAGGATGGTTTGAATTTGGCGCCTTAGGTTTTAGTGTATTTCACGTTGTTAGTGTAGGACTATTGAAATGTGTTGCGTCAAATCACAGCGACAACTCGTCACTTTCTCGTTTACATCGTTGTGCTTTGCCACGTTGTTTTGGATTTTCATTGAATTTTTGCTTTATTTCGCTTGTTTTCTTATTTTACAAAACACTTCTTTTCAGAACTACGGTTTGTTAGACGATTTTATTATAAAGTAAGCTTATTATTTAAAATTAATGAAGTTTATAACCTATATTATTTTTTAGACGCCACTGTAAAATAAAAGAAGGATAAGAATATCCAAAAAGTATTCAGGTTGCCAACGTGACAATAATTTACAATGACGGTAAATTCAAACAGTCCTCTCTTAGGTTAGGTTAGGTTAGGTTAGGTATCTATGGAAAAACCAAACTTAAAACTAAGTCGGATTTATGTAAATAAAAACTGTGATGTTTATTAACCTCTGTATCACAATAATGAGCAGCAGCTGTCACGTTATTGCTACTTACATATATGATTTGATATGCTTTCTTTAATACTATTGGTTGATTATGTAAAAATATTTCAGAAAAACACAATGGTAGATAAAAATATGAATTAAGACTTTTTGTCAAGTTCTCAACTTTTACACGGCGAGAAATGCAATAGTACTAGTAACGATACACATTCGGTCAGGATATGTATTGTAACATTGAGTAACTCTACTATAGAATGGAGTCAACCATCCAGACAACGTTATTTTAAGGTGGCGCAGCTAATAATTTAATCACAACGGTCCTCCTTTCGGAGACACGACTTAAGATACGCTCAATTCAAGCACTAATGCTATTGCAGAAGCTATCAGCACACACTGGTGGGAGCGAGGTGTGCCTATCCAGATCTCTACTAGCTCTCCAGGCTAGTACCGGAGTTATAAACGTACTCACTAATTGAGACCCCTTCTTCCGGCATAGGACACGGCCTCTATTCTAACTTCGGAGTTTCCCCACTTGTGTGGGACCACTACCCGACCAAAACCAACCTCAATCTGGCAGTCTTGGACTGTTATGCCACCCCGGTCTACTAGTTATAGGCCTGATGTGGCCTCGTCAGCGCTTCGTTTAGTTTTACCTAAGCAGAACCCCGGTGTGTACCCTTGGATTGAAGTTGTTTTGATGATTGAGAGGCTGTGTATTCGCTACAATACCCCTTAAGCTCAGCGGCTCGAAACGGTTTCTTCTGATCACAAGACTGGAATTGCACAGCCATAACGTGATCCTCAAATCTCGTTTATGAATCGAGTTGGCTGGTGGCATGCAGTGTACCATCGGCTAGAGATTGCCCACCCCCCGGCCTGGATAAACCTAACTCGAACTACCTTCCATCAGGCAGAGATGATGATACATTGGAATTTTCAAAAATATCTAAGGCTTCCTGGTCAACTCATCCTGTAAAATTGAGTACTTGGAAAATAATTATCAGAGGGAATAATTTAAGGATTACGATTGAAGTGCGTTTTGCGTGACGAGTTAAGAAATTGCCAAAACGTTCCAAGTTTACCACCCTGTATCTACGTTATAAGTGTGCACCATGTTTTCATATTCTAGAAATGTGTGGACAAGTCTTTCATATTTATGCTCCCAGATTGTCAAATCACAGGGTGCTTGCAAACATCTGATTTAAGGCTTACGATTGAAGTGCGTTTTGGGCGACCAGTAAGGAAATTGCCATAACGTAACAACTTTAACAGCCTCTATCTACGATACAGGTGTGCACCATGTTTTCTTATTTTAGAAATGTGTGGACAAGTCGTTCATATTTATGTTCCCGGACTGTCAAATCGCAGGGTGCTTGCAAACATCTGAATTAAGAATCGCGAATAAAGTGCGTTTTGTGTGTCTTGTAAGGAAATTGCCCAAACGTACCATCTTTAACACCTTGTATCTATGGTATAGGTGTGCGCCATTTTTTCATATTTTGGCAATGTGTAGACATGTCCTTCCTGCTTACACTCATGAATTTTTGTACCGCAGTATGCTTGCAAACATCTGAATTAAGAAACGCGAATAAAGTGCGTTTTGTGTGTCTTGTAAGGAAATTGCACAAACGTACCATCTTTAACACCTTGTATCTATGGTATAGGTGTGCGCCATTTTTTATATTTTGGCAATGTGTAGACATGTCCTTCCTGCTTACGCTCCTGAATTCTTGTACCGCAGTATGCTTGCAAACATCTGAATTAAGAATCGCGAATAAAGTGCGTTTTGTGTGTCTTGTAAGGAAATTGCCCAAACGTACCATCTTTAACACCTTGTATCTCTGGTATAGGTGTGCGCCATTTTTTCATATTTTGGCAATGTGTAGACTTGTCCTTCCTACTTACGCTCCTTATTTTTGTACCGTCGTATGCCTGCAAACATCTGATTTAGGAATTACGAATAAATTGCGTTTTGTGTGTCTGGTAAAGAAATTGTCCAAACGTACCACCTTTAACACCCTGTATCTACGGTATAGGTGTGCGACATTTTTTCATATTTTGGCAATGTGTAAGACATGTCCTTCCTGCTTACGCTCCTGTATTTTTGTACCGTCGTATGCTTGCAAACATCTGATTTAGGAATTACGAATAAACTGAGTTTTGTGTGTTTTGTAAAGAAATTGTCCAAACGTACCATCTTTAAAACCCTGTATCTACGGTATAGGTGTGCGCCATTTTTTTATATTTTGGCAATGTGTAGACTTGTCCTTCCTACTTACGCTCCTTATTTTTGTACCGTCGTATGCCTGCAAACATCTGATTTAGGAATTACGAATAAATTGCGTTTTGTGTGTCTGGTAAAGAAATTGTCCAAACGTACCACCTTTAACACCCTGTATCTACGGTATAGGTGTGCGACATTTTTTCATATTTTGGCAATGTGTAAGACATGTCCTTCCTGCTTACGCTCCTGTATTTTTGTACCGTCGTATGCTTGCAAACATCTGATTTAGGAATTACGAATAAACTGAGTTTTGTGTGTTTTGTAAAGAAATTGTCCAAACGTACCATCTTTAAAACCCTGTATCTACGGTATAGGTGTGCGCCATTTTTTCATATTTTGGCAGTGTGTAGACATGTCCTTCCTACTTACGCTCCTTATTTTTGTACCGCAGTATGCTTGCAAACATCTGATTTAAGAATTACTAATAAAGTGCCTTTTGTGTGTCTTGTAAAGAAATTGTCCAAACGTACCATCTTTAACACCCGGTTCTACGGTATGTGTGTGCGCCATTTTTGCATATTTTGGCTATGTGTAGACATGTCCTTCCTGCTCTCGCAGCTGAATTTTTGTACCGCAGTATGTTTGCAAACATCTGATTTAAGAATTACGATTAAAGTGCGTTTTATGTGTCTTGTAAAGAGATTGTCCAAACGTACGATTTTTAACACCCTGTATATACGATATAGGTGTGCGCCATTTTTTTATATTTTGGCAATGTGTAGACATGTCCTTCCTGCTTACGCTCCTGAATTTTGAATCTCAGTATGCTTGTAAACATCTGATTTAGGAATTACGAATAAATTGCGTTTTGTGTGTCTTGTAAAGAAATTGTCCAAACGTACCATCTTTAACACCCGGTATCTACGGTATATGTGTGCGCCATTTTTCCATATTTTGGCAGTGTGTAGACATGTGCTTCCTGCTTGCACTCCTGTATTTTTGTATTGCCTTATGCTTGCAAACATCTGATTTAGGATTTACGAATAAAGTACGTTTTGTGTGTCTTGTAAGGAAATTGTCAAAATGTATCAACTTGAACACCCTGTTTCTATGGCTGATGTGTTCTTCGTCATTTCATTTTAGGCTATCCTAGAGGCAATAACCTGGTTACTGTAGGGTAATGTAAGCTTTTTACAACGCTGTGAACGGCGAGTGGAGAGGTTTAAAATTGGGCCACATATCTTGCCTTACTGGTTTACTTCTTTCATATTATATGCAATTTACCAATATTTATTTTGTGTGCAACTACCCTATTCACAGCGAATCATTTTCTAAGCTTCTTGTCGATGTTTGTCGAACCGCTATCAATCGACCCAGAAAGAGTAATCGGAATATAATTCTAGTTCTTCTAATAAGTGAAGATTAATTATAAAGCAGTCATCAAGTATCCAATCTCTTGTATCAAAACAAAAGAGTATTTAACTTACCTCCATAACCAAGCTCTAAAAGCGAAATTTAAGATTGGCTAAAAAAGTGACTAAATGGCCTTAGAAGGAAATATGTAACAGTGGAAATAAATTTACCCTTCATATGATAAAAAGCTAAACAATCATAGTTCAGGACACAAGTTACTACGGTATAACTAGATAAAAAGGAACCAATACCTAGAATTTAAATAGCAATAAAAAACTTGAAATTAAAGACCATCCTGAAATTTAAGTTCGATTCAATTCAACTAAATCCAAAAGAGAAATGACCTACAACCCACTTGAAAATTAATCAGGGTATAAGTAGGGACGTAAATTAAACCAATCACAACCAAAATTAGAACAATTTTGAATCAATTCCGAAATTTTCAAAACTAAATAACAGTCTTGTTTAACTTAATAACAATACAAAAAGGAGAAAATGCCGATTACAAAAAACAAACAAAATATCTAGAAGTTGGGCTACCTCACCTGCTAACTTTGACTAGATGTTACTCAAAAGTGGTAAAAGAACCCAGAGCAACGAAATGAAGGTGAGGAGTAGGAAATAGAAGGTAGAAAAGCGGAAAAGTCAAAAGGCGAACAGAAGATACACTGAAACAAACGATACACAAAAGAGTACAATCCTAGGTAAGAAAAGTACAGGACAGGTATAGGTAGTACTGGCTTGGTATAAAGATTAAATCAACATAATGTAACCGATCATAGCGAACAAACGGTACCAAATTGATACAACTATTTCGAGTTGATACTGAATAAAACAGCTCTCGATAATTACACAGTCAACACTAGAAAATTATCCTACAACTATAAAGCTCTAACTGGAAGTTACTCAATATTTGCATACCAGTCGACACCCTAGTTTCCCACTAATTATATTAGTATTCATAACATCAACAGAGCTTCAAGTTTTAGAAAATGCAATTGCAAAACTAGAATATAAGGTCGGGTCATAAAGATAGTTCCAACTTATTATAGAAAGTCACGAAAAACGTCTTTATTTTATATCTAATTGACCTCCATTTATTAAATTATATTTTCTTCTATTTAAATTGAAATATGGTATAAAAGTAAAGATTTCCGCATTGGAGCGTAGGCAAATTTAACACCTCAAATAGGAAAGTAATAAGTTAAGTTACCACTTATGTAAATAATTATATTTTCACAAGTACTACATTCCTCTTTTGGTTTCATATTTAAACCATTTTTGTTTATCGTATTGTAAGAGGACGAACTAAATCAAAGTTACTTCTTCGAAGCACACTAATACATTTGTTTTATCAAAAACATATACGTAGCATTTTACGATCCTTTTTCAGACGAATAAATTGTTTATCAAAGTGATAAGCTGTGCGTATTTTAACAAAACTGTGAGTAAAGACTAATTTTAATAATATTAGGAATTGTTAGTAAAATTTAATCTTTAATCCCACATACCCTGAGTTTAGTTGTGTTATTTATTTGTATTTCATAGACTTGACTGTGAGCGTGTTATTTATTTGTGTTAATGTTTATTTAAATTTTTTTATTGTTACAATAAATGATCAGCTGTGGTGTTAAATTTGTATTTACTTATAAAATATTCTATATGTAACGCACTTTAAATTATTATAATAGCCCTGTTTGGTCCTGTTTTTAGTTCTTTGAACTTTTTGATAAGCAAAATTTGGTTTAATTTTATTAACATAATCGCCCCTCTGAAACTTTTAAAAAGGGAGATCAATATTTTCAAAATTGCAGGACAGAGTTGGTAGCGCTCACTACCGTAGCGGAAACCAAGTCTATCTCTATCACGAACGTGATGGGAATTTCAGATTGTCGATTTGGTGTTTGAGAGTTTTTTAGTCAGCCTGAAATTTTCCAGTTTATAATTTGAGTTAATTTAATGCCTAGTGAATCAATGGTGTAACCTGTGGTAACTCTTAACCTTTTTCGAAAGATCTCTGAATCTGTTTTAGCAGGATTATTTCTCCTGTTAATATTTACTAAATTTGAGTGCCTTCTGTCTTATCTTAGTATCTAAATCTTAGTAAATAGTCAATGGTAACATTAAATTTTGATGGATCAAACGTCCTTGTTCTTTTTGAAAAGCTGCTAATTAATAAATGTGTGATTTGTGATGTGTTCAAATCGTCATGCAATAGTAACCAAAAAAACAATAACGCAAAAAGCGTAAATGATTGTGAAATTTGAAGGTTTATTTAGTGCAGAGTTCAACGATAGCTGCCCAGTGTTGTACCAACAGTAATTGTAAAACAACATGGATCAGACAGAATTCTTTCCGAAATTATAGATTTCCTTTGTTACTTTCTTCAATATTAACAACAAACGGTTTAGATGGTGCCCCCTATATTATTGTTAATTTATTCATCTGTCGTTGTAGATGAACACAATGCAAAAGTGTGGCTTCTAAGAAGTAAGGTTAATTAAGAAAACAAAAAACATGAAAACATACAACACAAATTTCTTTAGTAAGTGCACGCAATATTCGTTTGTACAGGGTGGCCCGTTTCTGCTTGGCCTATAGTGATCTTGATATAACTATAGATTATGTGAAAAGGATTTTTGTATAAAATCTGTTCTATTAACTTAATGTACAATCTATTAGTAATGCCATATTTTTGCATGCCTATATACAAGGTGTTGAATTAAAGTTATTTGTGTGACCAGGTGCTTAAGTAAACGGTCAATATTCCAGTTGACGTGGGAAGTCTGTTAATTTAGAGTACTTATTTGCACTAAACAATTTTAATTTTATCTGTTGTGATTTAGGTGCCCAAAACTTAAAAATTGTTAGTGTTGCCAAATTTCGCAAACCATATTTTCTTATTTTTGTTAAATGGAACATCTTGTATATATTATCAAATTCGTAAAAAGTACTGTCGAAGTCTAATACAACCATATATAACAATATGAATCCGCAGTAACCCGAGCAGAAATTTGATAAGGCTAGAATCAGGTCCCTATCCGGCCTGCCCTAGTTTAAACAAGGGCCAGATCAGAAATGTAACGCCTTGGCAGATCCGAACCCGATCAGGCTTTCAAATATGTCCATATCCCGCCAGGCCCCTATCCCAGCCTGATAGGTCAGTTCATATTGGAACCTGATCAGGGCCACATATAAATTCCTTAATAGGGCATGCTGTAGTAGAACCTAACCCGGCCCAGATCGTTATAGAGTTTGCCATAACAAATTTCTGGTCGGGAAACTGTGTTTGAAGTTATTTTTTCGTGTCTATGATATGTTGCGTTTTATCATTTTATTTACAACTAACCCAAAATATGACCACGAATCATGTCAATATCTCACATCATATGTAAGATACAGCGCGAATATACTAAAATAAAAACACATGAAACAATATTCTACACTACTATCCATTTTTTTCTAGAGTCCTCTGACTTTGAAAACGTATTGCTCGTAAACTAAAGAGCCAAATTAAATGTTTTAAAAACGAGCAAATAGTAAATTTATTTCTACATGTAATAGTAAAATATTACATTTCTAATTACTATACTTTTGTTTTTATCGGGCGATATGTAATAAAAGGTACCCGTTTTTACGGCCATTTCCTTTACGTGTTAATTAAACAATTTTTTTTCTCAGAAAGTATATGCAATATATCTATGGAATTTTTATAGGAGTTAGAAGAAAACTTTGCCTTTCATATGCTACTAATTTCCAGACAAAGAAACATTTTATTGGAGATTTATATGAAAAAATAACGAACTATGTTTTCTTGTTTATTAATAGAGATAGCGTCAAAACATTTTCACTAATAGAAATTTTTTCATATCTAAATGACCCTTCTTGAAAAATAATTTCAAAAATCTAATTACAAATATTAAAAAAAAAATAAATATAAAATCGACCAAATAAGAGTGAGATAAAATACCATAATAGCAGATTTCCTCCTGCCAGTATTTATACGGAGCGTTGTTATTTTATTACGTTCTGTCGTACATAAATTGCAACGGTTATTAATAATCTTTTGCGCCGGCGGTGGACGAGTGGTGTCAGTGCATCACTCGTGTTCCCAGGGTCGTGGGTTCGAGTCCCACTTGGGGCGGCGGAATTTTTCTAATTGGAAAATTCCGCAACCTCAACTATGGATGTGTGTATTCGTGTTGCATGTTAGATGGGGGACAGATGACCTTAGATGTTGGTTCCCCTGTAGTGTAGGCGTGAAATTTAAAAAAAAAATCTTTTCCATTTAGTAGGTACTTATTCCTAATTAGATTAAGATAATTTTTGCATTGTAAAGTAGACATCTATTTATTTTTCAAATCAATACACATATTATTATAATGTCTACATAAAATTAGAACGATAT
>OV816024.1:254735656-254783880 GCA_929113105.1 Agrypnus murinus | reverse complement strand
TGTTTATATTAAATTTTCCGTATTCTGTTAAAACAATAATTTAGCGTACCCCTTCTTTTACTACTTAAAATAAAACTTCTTTTTTTTATAAAATACTTCTGAGATTATGAACCGTTTTAATAATGTGTTTATCTCAACGTAAATGTCTGTCCATGATGACACCCAGATATCTTTTGTTTCTGATTCCTCAATATTGGTTTAAAGGTCAATTAATAGTTTATTATAGTGTGGTTGGGAAACATGCGGATCCTTCTACCTGCTGCTGATCGTTATAGGTATATGGATGTTGAATTATGTTCGACTGTTTTCATGAATTTTTAATTCGTTATTAATAAAAATTATATCAATTATCTTAAATTATTATTGGTGGAACATTAGGTAATTACTTTTATCAATAAAATTCCATAGTTCAGAGTTCGTAAATGAGATAGAAAATCTTAAAATTTTTAATGTTGGAGTAATAATTATATGTAATTAATTTTAACTAATTGGATTGTCATATAAAATAAATACTTGATAAGAAGTACATAGAGAGAGAGGGAGCGATTAATTTTATTGGAAATTTTGTTAAAATCTTACGTTTTAATTATAATATATGGGAAAAATTTTTTGGATGCCGTCTTAAATTGTATGATATCTTCATTACGCCTAATTAACATATGCCTACAGGTTATTGACCCTTTATCTTTTTTCGATAACAATCATGGATATCAAAGCCAAAACCTGACTGAACGCTAACATAATAGGTTCCACAAGTCAACCTCAATTAATTAACCCTGGGGGCTACATACTTACAAACAGTCTTGAAACAAAAAATGGTAGAGCTCACCCTGTTAGGTATGAAGCCAGAGTATGGTTGTGATAAATAAAACATATAAAGTTATTTTACAAACATTTATTTAGTATACATAGCATAATATATTTCCATGGGGCAATAAATCAATCACACAGGTTTCATCATCATAACAATAATTAGTTATAAATAGGAATTTTACACTATTTTCTAGTATGTATTAAATTATTGTTTTGTTGTTCAATAAAAATTTTGAGAAAGATGAATAAAAGATTAATGTTCTATATGTGTATTATTAATATTCTCCCCTCTGTACCATGGCATGAAAAAGTGATAGCTATAACTAGTATGAGAGAGAAGCAAGAATGAGGTAATTCCACGGACTTTATACGTATTAGTATTTCTGCGAGGGCATACAACGACGACTCAGAGAGCCATAGAACTACAATAGTCATAGACAACAACTTATGATCTATATACTTGTATTATGTTATGTATACTAAATAAATGTTTGTAAAATAACTTTATATGTTTTATTTATCACGCCCTACTCTGCTTTCATGCCTAACAGGGTGGACTCTGCCATTTTTGTTTCAAGACTGTTTGCAAGGATGTATAGCCACCGGGGTTAATTAATTCAGGTTGACCTGCGGAACATATTATGTTAGCGTTCAGTCAGGTTTTTGGCTTTGATATCCTCGATTGTTATCGAAAAAAGATAAAGGGTCAATAACCTGTAGGCATATGTTAATTAGGCGGAATGAAGATACCATACAATTTAAGACAGTATCCAAATAAGACTTTTTTAGATAATGCTATTATAGTGTTACAACATCTGTTTTAATGGGCGACATCTTCATGTATGTTAATATTTAAACAGGTAGATAGTTTTGAATGATATCAATCCCAATTACTATAATAGTGAATGTTTATTTTCTGAAGAAGAAGAAGAAGAAAAACCTAGATTATGCGACATTGCCGTCATATCTTACTAGAAACAAAGTAGAACGACATGTGAATTAACGTTGCTAACTTCACGCTGTTATATGACATGAGTCGACTTAGTAACTACGGAATTTTATTGTTAAAAGTAATTACCTAATGTTCTACCACTAACAATTTAAGATAATTGATATAATTTTTATTAATAACGAATTAAAATTCATGAAAACATTCGAACATAATTCAATATCTATATACCTATAACAGTCAACAGGTAGAAGGATCCGTATTTTTCCCATATATTGTCATTAAAACGTAACATTTTAACAAAAATCATTATCGCCAAGTGTGTAGGTAATTACCTCATTCTTGCTTCTCTCTCATACTAGTTATAGCTATCACTTTTTCATGCCGTGGTACAGAGGGGAGAATATTAATAATACACATATAGAACATTAATCTTTTATTCATCTTTCTCAAAATTTTTATTGAACAACAAAACAATAATTTAATACATACTAGAAAATAGTGTAAAATTCCTATTTATAACTAATTATTGTTATGATGATGAAACCTGTGTGATTGATTTATTGCCCCATAGAAATATATTATGCTATGTATACTAAATAAATGTTTGTAAAATAACTTTATATGTTTTATTTATCACAACCATACTCTGGCTTCATACCTAACAGGGTGAGCTCTACCATTTTTTGTTTCAAGACTGTTTGTAAGTATGTAGCCCCCAGGGTTAATTAATTGAGGTTGACTTGTGGAACCTATTATGTTAGCGTTCAGTCAGGTTTTGGCTTTGATATCCATGATTGTTATCGAAAAAAGATAAAGGGTCAATAACCTGTAGGCATATGTTAATTAGGCGTAATGAAGATATCATACAATTTAAGACGGCATCCAAAAATTTTTCCCATATATTAATTAAAACGTAACATTTTAACAAAATTTCCAATAAAATTAATCGCTCCCTCTCTCTCTATGTACTTCTTATCAAGTATTTATTTTATATGACAATCCGACCCTACTTACATGTATAGGTAATTAGTTAAAATTAATTACATATAATAATTTACTCCAACATTAAAAATTTTAAGTTTTTCTATCTCATTTACGAACTCTGAACTATGGAATTTTATTGATAAAAGTAATTACCTAATGTTCCACCAATAATAATTTAAGATAATTGATATAATTTTTATTAATAACGAATTAAAAATTCATGAAAACAGTCGAACATAATTCAACATCCATATACCTATAACGATCAGCAGCAGGTAGAAGGATCCGCATGTTTCCCAACCACTCTATAATAAACTATTAATTGACCTTTAAACCAATATTGAAGAATCAGAAACAAAAGATATCTGGGTGTCATCATGGACAGACATTTACGTTGAGATAAACACATTATTAAAACGGTTCATAATCTCAGAAGTATTTTATTAAAAAAAGAAGTTTTATTTTAAGTAGTAAAAGAAGGGGTACGCTAAATTATTGTTTTAACAGAATACGGAAAATTTAATATAAACATTGTATCCCTTTTGAATCAGTCCGAATCAGTCTATTGGAATGTTTTAAAATATTATATCAATGTTATTTGCAAGGGTATAATTTTCTTTAGTTAAAATCTCGCATTCAGTTTTGGCCTTTAGAAAAGGGTGTTTTTTTACCTGGAATAGATAATCATCTGTTTTAGGTAGAATAACGAACGCAGTTAATTCGCAGTCAGTTTGCATTTCGACTATATAAACTCAAAATATAATATATGAGAATAAACAAAATAACGTTTATAGTGTATTACAGTAAAATCTACATGTAAAAAAATAATGATAATAGCTTTTTTAAAATATATATATACCTGACTTAAATGATACAAAATTCAATTCATTCTCTGTTTTACCTTACTGATGCATATTTCTAGCGATGATGTCCGCGGGCAGTTTTGCAAATTGCAGCAGCATTTTGATGTCATTTGATGTAGATTTTAATATAAATTAAATGTAATATTTTTATCTTTATAAAAAGATAATATTTTTTACAGAAAAGAACCATTCAAAATTAAGAAAACGGGAAAAGCAATTATACCTGGATTGGGTTCGGGGCTGTTAGAGAGATCCCTCAGCTGATAAAACCGCATATTTCTAGCGATGATGGCAACGGGACAATTAGAATCTTGTTTTTCAACCCCTTGAAATGTCTAAAAGAATCCGTATAGCCTAAGGCATTATATTTTAAGCGACCAATGAAATGTTTCCCTTTTGTCTCGTAGAGAGAGCTAAATATTTGAAATAATATTTTTCACGTCAGTCCCTTTCGATACGCTGTATGCGTGTGGTATATAACAGTGGCTTGAAAGATTAATAATAACTGGTTTTAAATTTAAAAAAGTGTCTGTTTACACTGAATATTCAATATTCTTCTTCTTGGTGAGAGGTGATTAAAAAGTGTAAATATTTATTGTTTTTTTCCGTTTTTAATTTAAAAGTGATACGCCAAGGGTAAGTCTATACATTTTTCTGCATTAGAATTAGGTTTTTCTCTTTTTATGTAGTTAACTCAGCCGTTGATACATATTAGTGTTAGAAACCATTCCGATCCCTGAACGTGATTCAAGAGTCTGTGTGTATTTATTAACGTAATTTTCTTAACATGGAGATCCGAAGAAAGCCCTTCACGAAGGGTAGCTACTGACAGATATGATGGTTAGACGAGCCTGCAAACCTCGCTGTTGTATCAAGGACTGTCGGTTCCTTTAAATTTCATGATCTCTTTGGGTAGAAAGCTTCATTAGAATACAGCGGTCTTGATCACGTGGTTAGTCATCCGTGAAATATAAAATTCTAGGGCGGGTGATGTCTCATTTACTAGAAAAGATTAAGGGAGAAGGGCGACTATATAAAATGCTAGATCGTTATCCGCGAGAGAGAGGGTACACGAAAAGTAGAAACATAATCTAATTCCTACCCGACATTATTATTTCTTCTTCTAGAAAAGGTAGAAAGAGTACAGTGTGTGTGTGCGTGAGAGAGAGAAAGGTAGCAGAACTCGTAGGTAATAGTAGCGAGAAAGAGGGAGAGATAACAAAGGTACGGAAGACATTAAACGCTAGGGGTAGGGATAAAATATGACCGAACCAACCAGAACGTATTCCAAGATGATCGCCTATGGTAGGGAAAAGATGGTCGAACCATTCAGAACGTGTTTCAAGACGACAGACCGACCATCTGGGTATAGATAAAAGCTATCGATCAATCAGATGACGAATGGGCGTGTCTACGAGGCATTCATACTAACGCTACATCTATTAGCAAATATCCGGAAATTGTTAGGCGATAATACAGATTTCTTCGTTGAGAGAAAGAGAGGTAGCAAGGTACGCAGGACAGCGAGAAGGAGAGAGAGAGAGAGAGAGAGAGAGAGAGGAGAGAGAGAGTTTCCGTCTAGTGAAAGGAATAAAAGATGGTCGATCCAATCCCCCAGAGCTAAAAATTCAAGAAGAGTGGGAAATCTAAAATGTCGACTTCAAAATAACACAAATTTTAAAATGAAATACCACTGTATGTAAAATTATATTAGGTTTGTAATGGGATACCAAGAAATACGCACTGCAAATGTTTCATTGATTGCGGTTGTTGTGAGAGAAGAGAAAATGTAGCTAATTAATATATCAACTATATGATCAATCAATCTCTCGACGTAAATATTATATTAGAAATTTATATAATGGTAGAGATAGATAGAAAACTGGCGATTCGTTTATATCGAGCAAGTCCGCGATTTGCGTTTAAAGCTGAATTTCAAATTTTTAATGATGGATCAGTTATCTTAAATAATTATTACTATATGTAATTATCTTATTAATGACGAAAATTATTTGAGAAATCGGTGAAATTTATTAATATAAAATGATAAACCTCGGTCACGCCCTCTATCAACTAGTACATACGTAATCGATAATACAGATTTCTTCATGAGGCCGCCCCCTAGTAGTAATAGTACATAGTTTATCGGTATTCCTTCATAGCGCCTTCTCTTAGAAGCATGCATGTTGTCGGTAATACAGTTTCCCGTCATGGATTCATAGGGCGTGGTAAAATGGCGCTCGAAGTTCCAAAATGGCCGTCATGCAATCAGAGAATAGTAGGCGTTTTAAAAATGGCCGCCTTCAGCCAATCAGAGAATAGTAGGCGTGTCATCCAAGATGGCGTCGACCAATCAGAAGCAAGGGGAGGAGCTACAGGAGTAGGGATAGCCAATCAGAGCGCAGCAGGCGTGGCCAAAAGTAGGAAGAGTGGGAGTCTGGCCAGGTGTCCCAATACCTACTAAATATCAATATCAATAATTTTATTTGTGATATTCAAAGTGATGAACATCCTACTATGTTTGAAACAGTCCTGAAATTAAAATATGAAGATTTTCTCATGAGTCAATCTGATGTGCAGGTACTAAAACAACAGTTAGAAACGTTTACACAAAATATGATTGAATATATGAGCACTTACGACTCTAAAGTGTTTGCTGTCATAGGTGCAGAAGGGGTGCATTTCTCCAGCCCCGCGACTATTAGATTTTGAAATTTTATTACTAGTAAATCAATGTGCTGGCTTTGTGCTGCACTGTGCTGCAAATAGTTTTTATTGTGCTGCCTTCCGAAACGATTTATTTCAAATTCTATTTTACTGGGCTGAGGAAACGGTTAGCCCCGCAAATTCTGAATTTTGAAATTGTAGTACTGGCACGTGAATGTGCTCGCTTTGTGCTGCACTGTGCTGGAGAGAAATTTTGTTGTGCTGTCTTCCGAAACGATTTATTTAAGATTTCATATTGCTGGGCTGGAGAAACGCTTAGCCCAGCAAATACCGAATTCTGGACCTTAAGTACTGCCATATGAACGAGCTCGTTTTGTGCTGCAATAATTTTTCATTGTGCTGCCTTCCGAAACGGCTTATTTCTAATTTTGTTTTCCTGTCCGTGAGCAATTGAGTCGGTATTATTTTAACCAAAACGTTGCTATTTCGAACTGCGTTACAAGCGAGATACCATATTAACTAGCATATGAAATGCGATGATGTATACCAGAGAGGGACTATACGCTTCCTAACCCAAAATGTGGACGTAAATCACTGAAAGAAAGACTGGGTTAGTTTAAGAGCTCTAAGAATGAAACAAACAGAATTTGAAACAAGGTCGGTCGCATGACATAAACGCGCTCCGAATTTCGAACAATTCCTGAAAGCTTATTTGTAAAAAATGACGAATTTAGTCTTTTCACTTTTTTTTTTGTTAATTGTCAATAAAGTAAGGTAAAATTAGCAGTTAACTAATGCATTATTGTATGGTCTCGTACAATTTTTGTGCACTAACGAGCAGATATCGTATGTTTATAAATAACGTTAAAATTCGTTTTTTGTGTAGCTCGTTTTGCTCTGAATCAATTCCCCTTAAAGATGATCCTCCGGGGTATCCTTCCTAGGTTTGGACATACCGGTGGCAGAACAGTGATCAGGGAGCCACTGTCGGAATAAACCTTGCTGATTACTTTTGCATCCTGGAATCCAGCCTTGCTTTGGGACCATCTCCCAACTAAGGGATAGCAACCCGAACCTAAGACCAGTCCAGTAATAGTGAAAGACATAACGCTAGCCAGAACTCAGTATTTAATACCCAGAATGAAAAGGGCTTTCAAATAATCCGTCACCGTCACCATCGTGCCATTTAAAATTATTGCGTCGTAGCGCATCGCGACGGTTTACATCAATTTACTAGGCCACCAAGGCGTAGAGCTACTCTTTATGTATTTCATACCTTAATCTTAAAGTATTTTCCTAATTTAAGTGTTTAAAGAGTTAAGCTCAAGAGAGAGGTTACTTAAGAAACACACTGGATATATGTATAGATAGATCGTAGATTAAAACAATTTCTAGGTAAATGTGCATTTTCTGCATTCTAGCCACATCTCAGAATTGTTTCAAAAAATTGTTTATTTAAAAGACTGCAACTGTTTGGATTATCTTTCTTTCTCTAAAGTGAGTGGTATCTATATATTTAAAACACAAGGCTTATTTTTGTTCCAGTTCGTTTGAGAGTTCCACCGGGCCGATCTAAGCGATTCCTTTTGTATATTAAAGCTTTCGCTGTGTAAATTAGTCAACACTACTTAATTCTTATATTTTTTTAATGTTTCTATTTTTAATTTGAAAAACTCTAAAATGTTTAATTTTAGACGGACGGATCTGACATTCACTTGGGGCGCCCTTTCACTTTCTACGGTGGTGAGTTTCGTAACTACTCCAGCTTTTAAATATAAAAGGGTGATGATTCCATCATTTATAAGCGGTTAATAGGCGGTTAATGTTAAAGAACTGTAAGGTTGCGTAGACAAAACCCGCATATCTAAAAATTATGGACAAGAGACGAATTATACAAATAATAGCTGATGGCAATTGATTATTCAGAGCAGTTTCATATTGTTTGTATAAAAGGCAGGAAATTTACCAACACTATGTTTATGTCATGTTTTTATAATATGTACTAATAGACGTTTTCAAGAATGTTTTAAACAAGATCGATTTGTTGATTTTATTCTTATCATTTCGTAAGGTGGAATTTCCGTATGTGTGTATGTAGAATAAACTGGCGGGGAGGGGTAAGCCAGTGAGGAATATATGTCGGAAGAGAGGAGGGTAAGCTGGGAGAGAGGAGTGCTAGGAATTTGCTTAGAATTTTCAACTGGTTATGTTTGGTTGCGTTTATTTAAATAATCACTCATGAAAATCCGAAGGATTGTAATAACACATCGAATGTTGTATATAGGGAAATCCTTCAATGTTTTTGACCGGTATGTCTTGACGAGGTTTCCCTAGTAATTTCTTAAACAAGTATAAAAATCTATAAGTCAAAGAATCGGTAGTAGTGTAATATTGGAATAAGGTTAAAAGAACAAAAAAGCAAATCTATAAGCAATAAACAAATTCGGTTACTCGAAATATTAGAGGGAAATAGAAAAATTATTTTATTTCTATTTTATTTCATCTTGAAACAGTGTACTATCCAACAAAATCATAATTTTACGCCACATAAATTCAAAGTTTTACATGGTATAGGTAAGGGCCAACGCATCAATAATTTAAAATCAAAGGGAATTAAAATACAAAAAGTATGTAGTAAGTGATGTATTAGAGTCAGGGCACATTTCTCCTGCTGTACATTCCTTATTTCTATAAGTGCTTCAAATTTATGCACACTACCCTACGATACATCTGGGCTAGGTGGTGTGTAGATTGTTGCAATTACAATAATAAGAATTTTACATATATAAGAATTTTATGGGGTAAATGAAAACATATTCCCTTCTGCACACAACACAAGTTTATTGTAACAGCTTTCTTATGTCTGGATTCTTTCTAGTAACAATTAACAATTACCTAAAGCCTAATATCGTAAATTTGATATTATATTCAACAAAAACTATAACTAATTTCTTATGAAAATTGGGTAGTAGTGACCCGTGATGTCAGCGATCCGTGGCGTCGCTCACGTACATTTTGGTACCACTTCATTTTTTTGATTTCCAGATTTTTAAACTCAAGTTTATAATTAGTTAAAAAAATTACTGAAACGGTTTCTTCAGCCAGCGACAACAGCTCTTGCATTACCTCTGCGAGTGAACTTCGGTTTTGCTTAACCCTTTTACATGAGGAATGAAGAATATTCAATCTTCATAGAGTGGAATTCAAGAAACGAAGATACCTAGTCCTCGCAAAGAATAACTGGAGCCATATAATACAGTCTCATTTTTGAGACCATAGCAAACTACCTTGTTGTATATCTTTTAAGAGAGCTACTCTCACAGAACGTGGACGGTATTACTTAGTTATCAAAGGTCGTTGCAATCGATGTGGATCTGTATTCAATGGAACAATGAATAGTAAACCAGAGGAAGGGCAGAGAGCTTTAACTTATTGCACCTTCAAAGGAAATTATAATTCAGTTCATGACAAAAAAAAGCGTAGAATGGTAGAGCAACTTCACGATACTACGATTAAAAAAATAGTAACGTCGAATGAAGCTGCAAGTACTTACGTCAGGAAACTGGGAAATAAAATTATGTCGGAAGGTGACTGTGAACCGAGTCACCTACCAACACCTAACAGCCTAAGGGTTGCGAAGTCCAAGTTTTTGTCAAAATTGAGGTTTGATGCCGACCCAGTATTGTCGCTACATAAGGCGAAATACTCTCATCTTTATTGTGACTTTATTAAAGATATTGGCCTGGATAGATTTTATACCCATTATTGGAGTTCAGTTCAAATGCATCTGTATAATATCTATTGCTCTCCAACTCATTATTCTAGAATTGCCGTAGATGCAACCGGTGGGCTTGTGAGAAAATTAGAAAGGTCATATAATACTAAATCTAAACACATATTTTTGTATAGTGCTGTAATTAGAGAATCTACGCAAAATACTTATTCTGTGAGCAATATGCTATCTGAAAGGCATGATAATTTTTCAATATATTATTGGTTATCGGCAAGGAGTTGAACCACCCCCCAAACTAACGGCCAGGTGTCAATCTAACACAAAGGGCAAATAATAAATAGCATTAACCAAAATAATAAGGTAACCAATAAATGCACAGGTAAATAATTAAATTACCCAAAAGTAACAAACCTATAAATAATATAAACTCAAGGTTAGGCAACCCAAACTACACCTATAATATATATATATATATATATATATATATATATATATATATATATATATATATATATACTCAGTAACCTTCAACACAAATAAACCTTATAAGAAATTGATAATAAAATAATCCACTAAAACTATAATAAATCAATCAAATAGTAAATCAATACTAAATCTACAAATGATTCAACAAAGAATTCAACGACAAAGATTTCAGGAACCAAAAATAAGTTGCTTGTAAATTGAGGGCCAAAATTACAGTTGGCTCTACACGTTGTATGCCAAAATAACAGTTGACCCTGCACGTTGTGTGTCAAAATTAGAGTCGGCCCTACACGTTGGGTGCCAAAATAAGAGTTGGCCCTACACGTTGGGCGCCAAGATTAGAGTTGTTACCAACAAAATGGGGACTGCTTATTGGGAAACGGTAACAAACTTTAACCGCAGTTAAATCTGTCGGCTTCCAGCTAACTAGTGGGAGGTCGTGGGTCTCACTAAAGGTTTTCTGTAATGGGCGCCAAGAATCGTCTAAGATAGCTACAGTATTGACCGACAAAATCTGAAAAGAACACACTTGCGACTACTACCAATGTGGTCGATTTTCCCCAATAATGACTCCTTGATAGCTGAAAATATATACTCCCGATACCACACATGTAAATAATGAATCTTCAAGTAAGTTATATACAGTGCTTTATTATTAAGTAATTAATTCAATTCTGAAATTCTGAATTTTGAAATTGTAGTACTGGCACGTGAATGTGCTCGCTTTGTGCTGCACTGTGCTGGAGAGAAATTTTGTTGTGCTGTCTTCCGAAACGATTTATTTAAGATTTCATATTGCTGGGCTGGAGAAACGCTTAGCCCAGCAAATACCGAATTCTGGACCTTAAGTACTGCCATATGAACGAGCTCGTTTTGTGCTGCAATAATTTTTCATTGTGCTGCCTTCCGAAACGGCTTATTTCTAATTTTGTTTTCCTGTCCGTGAGCAATTGAGTCGGTATTATTTTAACCAAAACGTTGCTATTTCGAACTGCGTTACAAGCGAGATACCATATTAACTAGCATATGAAATGCGATGATGTATACCAGAGAGGGACTATACGCTTCCTAACCCAAAATGTGGACGTAAATCACTGAAAGAAAGACTGGGTTAGTTTAAGAGCTCTAAGAATGAAACAAACAGAATTTGAAACAAGGTCGGTCGCATGACATAAACGCGCTCCGAATTTCGAACAATTCCTGAAAGCTTATTTGTAAAAAATGACGAATTTAGTCTTTTCACTTTTTTTTTTGTTAATTGTCAATAAAGTAAGGTAAAATTAGCAGTTAACTAATGCATTATTGTATGGTCTCGTACAATTTTTGTGCACTAACGAGCAGATATCGTATGTTTATAAATAACGTTAAAATTCGTTTTTTGTGTAGCTCGTTTTGCTCTGAATCAATTCCCCTTAAAGATGATCCTCCGGGGTATCCTTCCTAGGTTTGGACATACCGGTGGCAGAACAGTGATCAGGGAGCCACTGTCGGAATAAACCTTGCTGATTACTTTTGCATCCTGGAATCCAGCCTTGCTTTGGGACCATCTCCCAACTAAGGGATAGCAACCCGAACCTAAGACCAGTCCAGTACTAGTGAAAGACATAACGCTAGCCAGGACTCAGTATTTAATACCCAGAATGAAAAGGGCTTTCAAATAATCCGTCACCGTCACCATCGTGCCATTTAAAATTATTGCGTCGTAGCGCATCGCGACGGTTTACATCAATTTACTAGGCCACCAAGGCGTAGAGCTACTCTTTATGTATTTCATACCTTAATCTTAAAGTATTTTCCTAATTTAAGTGTTTAAAGAGTTAAGCTCAAGAGAGAGGTTACTTAAGAAACACACTGGATATATGTATAGATAGATCGTAGATTAAAACAATTTCTAGGTAAATGTGCATTTTCTGCATTCTAGCCACATCTCAGAATTGTTTCAAAAAATTGTTTATTTAAAAGACTGCAACTGTTTGGATTATCTTTCTTTCTCTAAAGTGAGTGGTATCTATATATTTAAAACACAAGGCTTATTTTTGTTCCAGTTCGTTTGAGAGTTCCACCGGGCCGATCTAAGCGATTCCTTTTGTATATTAAAGCTTTCGCTGTGTAAATTAGTCAACACTACTTAATTCTTATATTTTTTTAATGTTTCTATTTTTAATTTGAAAAACTCTAAAATGTTTAATTTTAGACGGACGGATCTGACATTCACTTGGGGCGCCCTTTCACTTTCTACGGTGGTGAGTTTCGTAACTACTCCAGCTTTTAAATATAAAAGGGTGATGATTCCATCATTTATAAGCGGTTAATAGGCGGTTAATGTTAAAGAACTGTAAGGTTGCGTAGACAAAACCCGCATATCTAAAAATTATGGACAAGAGACGAATTATACAAATAATAGCTGATGGCAATTGATTATTCAGAGCAGTTTCATATTGTTTGTATAAAAGGCAGGAAATTTACCAACACTATGTTTATGTCATGTTTTTATAATATGTACTAATAGACGTTTTCAAGAATGTTTTAAACAAGATCGATTTGTTGATTTTATTCTTATCATTTCGTAAGGTGGAATTTCCGTATGTGTGTATGTAGAATAAACTGGCGGGGAGGGGTAAGCCAGTGAGGAATATATGTCGGAAGAGAGGAGGGTAAGCTGGGAGAGAGGAGTGCTAGGAATTTGCTTAGAATTTTCAACTGGTTATGTTTGGTTGCGTTTATTTAAATAATCACTCATGAAAATCCGAAGGATTGTAATAACACATCGAATGTTGTATATAGGGAAATCCTTCAATGTTTTTGACCGGTATGTCTTGACGAGGTTTCCCTAGTAATTTCTTAAACAAGTATAAAAATCTATAAGTCAAAGAATCGGTAGTAGTGTAATATTGGAATAAGGTTAAAAGAACAAAAAAGCAAATCTATAAGCAATAAACAAATTCGGTTACTCGAAATATTAGAGGGAAATAGAAAAATTATTTTATTTCTATTTTATTTCATCTTGAAACAGTGTACTATCCAACAAAATCATAATTTTACGCCACATAAATTCAAAGTTTTACATGGCATAGGTAAGGGCCAACGCATCAATAATTTAAAATCAAAGGGAATTAAAATACAAAAAGTATGTAGTAAGTGATGTATTAGAGTCAGGGCACATTTCTCCTGCTGTACATTCCTTATTTCTATAAGTGCTTCAAATTTATGCACACCACCCTACGATACATCTGGGCTAGGTGGTGTGTAGATTGTTGCAATTACAATAATAAGAATTTTACATATATGTATAAGAATTTTATGGGGTAAATGAAAACATATTCCCTTCTGCACACAACACAAGTTTATTGTAACAGCTTTCTTATGTCTGGATTCTTTCTAGTAACAATTAACAATTACCTAAAGCCTAATATCGTAAATTTGATATTATATTCAACAAAAACTATAACTAATTTCTTATGAAAATTGGGTAGTAGTGACCCGTGATGTCAGCGATCCGTGGCGTCGCTCACGTACATTTTGGTACCACTTCATTTTTTTGATTTCCAGATTTTTAAACTCAAGTTTATAATTAGTTAAAAAAATTACTGAAACGGTTTCTTCAGCCAGCGACAACAGCTCTTGCATTACCTCTGCGAGTGAACTTCGGTTTTGCTTAACCCTTTTACATGAGGAATGAAGAATATTCAATCTTCATAGAGTGGAATTCAAGAAACGAAGATACCTAGTCCTCGCAAAGAATAACTGGAGCCATATAATACAGTCTCATTTTTGAGACCATAGCAAACTACCTTGTTGTATATCTTTTAAGAGAGCTACTCTCACAGAACGTGGACGGTATTACTTAGTTATCAAAGGTCGTTGCAATCGATGTGGATCTGTATTCAATGGAACAATGAATAGTAAACCAGAGGAAGGGCAGAGAGCTTTAACTTATTGCACCTTCAAAGGAAATTATAATTCAGTTCATGACAAAAAAAAGCGTAGAATGGTAGGGCAACTTCACGATACTACGATTAAAAAAATAGTAACGTCGAATGAAGCTGCAAGTACTTACGTCAGGAAACTGGGAAATAAAATTATGTCGGAAGGTGACTGTGAACCGAGTCACCTACCAACACCTAACAGCCTAAGGGTTGCGAAGTCCAAGTTTTTGTCAAAATTGAGGTTTGATGCCGACCCAGTATTGTCGCTACATAAGGCGAAATACTCTCATTTTTATTGTGACTTTATTAAAGATATTGGCCTGGATAGATTTTATACCCATTATTGGAGTTCAGTTCAAATGCATCTGTATAATATCTATTGCTCTCAAACTCATTATTCTAGAATTGCCGTAGATGCAACCGGTGGGCTTGTGAGAAAATTAGAAAGGTCATATAATACTAAATCTAAACACATATTTTTGTATAGTGCTGTAATTAGAGAATCTACGCAAAATACTTATTCTGTGAGCAATATGCTATCTGAAAGGCATGATAATTTTTCAATATATTATTGGTTATCGGCAAGGAGTTGAACCACCCCCCAAACTAACGGCCAGGTGTCAATCTAACACAAAGGGCAAATAATAAATAGCATTAACCAAAATAATAAGGTAACCAATAAATGCACAGGTCAATAATTAAATTACCCAAAAGTAACAAACCTATAAATAATATAAACTCAAGGTTAGGCAACCCAAACTACACCTATAATATATATATATATATATATATATATATATATATATATATATATATATATATATATATATATATATATATATATATATATATATATATATATATATATATATATATATATATATATATATATATATATATATATATATATATATATATATATATATATATATATATATATATATATATATATATATTTACGGCCACTTATCAAAGTGAGGACATATCATGAACCATAGTTAATGAGGACCACCCTTATAAATGGTCACAGCTTTGCAAATTTTTTTGTCATCACTTGTTTACTTGTTCTAGTTATGTATCTCGCAAATATACACAGATTTCTTTGAATTTAAAAAAGTTTTATTTGCTGTGTATAATAATACCAAGTGAGGCTACACTATACTACTGACGACGTGAGGACCATATTATTAGATACGATTTAATCGGCAAAGTGAGCCCCAATATCAAATTATACACAGGTTTTAAGTATAACATGAGGACCGGCGCTGTTGCCATCATTTGCTTGCCATATCATCAGCAAAAATGCATGCTATTCTATTATTGGAATTTGTTAGTTGGTCGGTCGTCAGTATAAAACTAATTTGGTGTGGCGGAGACGGGTATGCTTCAGTAGCCATTTTAATAAACCCGTTTTTGAAAATATCTCGAGAACGGTTGGTTCTACGAAAAAAATATAACAGACTTTTTTGTAGAAAAATAAATTATCTATCTTTTTTATTAAAACAATTTTTTAATTGCTTGCAAATTAATGTTTTAAGAGTTATTACACAGCAAAGTTTTCACTTTTTAGTTTTGCTAAATAATTCGCAAACGTCTAACATCTCACTGAAACAGGAAAACATTACAGTGTAATAACTCTTAAAATATTAATTTAACAAAAAAATTGTTTAAATAAAATAGATAGATAATTAATTTTTCTATAAAAAATGTCTGTTCAGTTTTCTTCGTAAGACTATTTCTCCAGACTATTTGGACTATTTACTGGCTCCCTAACTTAATTATTTCCTGTTGGCTGTTCCATTGCCTTCTAGAATGTTTAAACGAATGCTTGAACGCTTAGATCAATTAAATTTAGACGAAAAATTAGATTTAACTATCAAGATTCTTGTGTTTCTCATCATTTTAATGGTAATTGTGCTAGTAATATTAACAGCCTGCTATTACTGGGGCAGATTAGTGAATTGATAGCTAAGTACCACATACTTTACTTTAAAATCTAAATGTATTACTCCTAATAATTAATTATTATTAACAGTTAGATTAGTTTCACTAATAATTATAGAGGTAAATCTGTATAATATGTTAATTATTCTGAAAATGCTAGTAAAATCAGTAAATATTGTCGCCTAATTTAAAATGCTGAGTTTGTTCCATCTCGTTTTTTAATTAAATTTAAAAATTTGTCTGTAATTTCCTTACGGTACGTGTTAAAAAGAATATATGTATTTATCTTCCTACCTAAACCGATCTTGGCTTGTAGCAAAGAAAAGTGGTTATTCTATATTTAGGGTATTTATTAGGCCAAAAAGAATGCATATAAAATCCATATTTAAGTGTAAAAAGATATACGAAGGGGGATTAATATCGCTCTTGGTATTTTTAATATTTAACTCTAGTTATTTTTTAAATGCTTTTTAAATGCACATACAGTTCATTAGAACTGTATGTGAATCTGCGATTTAAATTTAACCAACCAATAATTATTGTGAATGACTTTTCAGCATTAACTGTGCCGTTTATGAACTCAAATCTTACTAATCCTCCAGCTGACATAGAGCTCTAAATCATTACGCCTTGAGGAAACTTAACATTAGGTTTCAAGCAGTTTTTATGGGATGCTTCGTGTTTAGCTCTGATTACTCTTTTGCGAGAGTAAAACTAGAACTGCTTAATGTTAAGTTTCCTCAAGACATAATGATTTGAGGCTGTATGTTAGCTAGAGGATTAAGAAGATTTTAGTTCATAAACAGCATAGTTAATGCTGACAAGTATCTGCAAAACGACGAGTAGCATGGGCTAAAACTAAGTTGTCCTGGACAGAAATGCTGGACTTAGGTCATATTCATCAACTAGTTAAAGTGTGGTGTATCCGTCAGTTACTCTCGCAAAAGATTGATCAGAGCTAAACACGAAGCATTCCATAAAGACTGCTTGAAACGTACCGTTAAGTCTCCTTAAGGCGTAATGATTTAGTACCAAGAACTTATAAATAAAGGAAATTATGATTTCAAAAAAAGCGAAACACCTTGTACGTATTGGGTTGGATTCAAAAATTCAGTAGTGCAGGTACTCTTCTAAAATTAACTTGCCAATACGAATTTTTCAGCCGACTGCTATCAAGAATATCGATAATATCGCCTGATGGATTTTGCCGAAGAGATGCTAAGATAAAGGATGACTGTACCACGATAGCGTCCGGTTCTGAACGAATTTTTCTTAGCTACTTCATGACAATAGGGGACCATAAAAAGTTACGCCAGAAAGTTCCTTGAGCAAATTTACTGGTGCAAATTGCTGATCCGTGTATGACATATCTCCTTTCTTCGATAACACAGAAAGAAGGCGAAGTACGAAAAAAAATTCGAACACTTTTGGTAGGGATTTAAATAAGCTTTATCTTACCTAACCTCCTTTATCTCGATAACCCTAATAGTTTCCGAGAAAAACGACAAAACCGGTAGGGGGCGTAGTTTATCCTCATTATTTCTTCGACCTCACCACCTACAGGTGTTGACTTTTAAGGTTTAATAACCCACAAGGAAGCCGTATGCAAAAATCCATGGACTTACCTCAACTTTCCGCTATTTTTTCTAAATTGATTAGACTAATTATAGCAGTCCAACATAAAGCTTTGTATGCAACTGGTACCTTAATCTATTATCTGAGAAATCGCCAACACAAAGTTTGAAAAAGTGGCAGTATCGATTGGCTTTATGGTAAGGTCATTTCAACCGAGGATATTTTATTTAACTACAATAGAATTTGTATAGGCACAAGTGAAACATGTAGTTGCTAATAATACAACATATACATACACTTGCTGATCTGAAAGAGCTTCTATCAAGGAATTTCTACCGTCACAAATATCATAAATTTAGGATCGAAAAGTTCCAGCAAAGTATTGATATAAGGGATGCTCTGTTAATAGTTAGTAACAGGCCATGGAAGCTCAATTGGCTAGAAACAATTGCAACAATTGAATGTCGCATTAGTTGACATTTGTTACCAACAATTGTCAAACGTTCCGATTTCCTTGTGAAACGTAGTTAATTTTGTAAGATAAGTAGTTGTGCATTTTTAATTCAGTTAAGATGAGCATTCCGCGAACTGCCCTTAGAGCTATGATTTTCTACGACTATAAAAGACAGTTAGGATACCAGCAAAGCCATGAAAATTTGATAGCAGCTTTTGGCGATGCTGCCCCTCCATTATCCGCTGTTAGTCATTGGTTCCAAGAATTTCGACGAGGGCGAGAACTGCTAGAAGACGAAGCAAGACCTGCAGGAGCTGCCTGTTCAGAAAATGTTGATCGTGTGGCAAGCTTGATTCATTCCAATCGAAATATTACTTATAGGGAGATTCAGGAGGAAGTGAAGATTGGATCCTCGGTGGTGAATACCATTTGGCATAAACATCTTGGTGTAAGAAAGCTAGCAAGCCGTTGGATACCGCATTTGCTTTCAGAAAGTCAAAAACAGGCTCGAATAGACTGGTGTAAATTTATGTTGCAAAAATTTGACGGAGGAGCTTCCAGGCAAGTGGCATACATTGTAACTAGTGACGAATCTTGGGTATACAGTTACGACCCTGAAACTAAACAGCAGTCTAGTGTTTGGGTATTCGAAGATGAAGACTTGCCCACAAAAGTAATTCGTGGCAGAAGCTTCAATAAGAAAATGATTGCTGTTTTTTCCGCCGATGTGGTCCTGTTGCTGTTATTCCACTTGAAGATCGCAGAACTGTTAATTCTGAATGGTACTGCGAAGTGGCTTTACCACAGATGTTTGCAAAATTACAGGCAGGTCGCCAAAGGACCGGTTTGCGTAACATCTTAGTCCATCATGACAACGCATCCTCCCACACTGCTGCCAGAACATTGGATTTTTTGAAAGATACGGAAGTTCAATTGGTAACTCATCCTCCGTATAGCTCAGATCTGGCGCCGTGCGACTTTTTTTTGTTTCCAACTGTTAAAAAAATGATGCGAAGTAAAAGATTTCCCAACGCAGATGCAGCAGTTACAGAATTTCAAAGAATTTTTGAGGACCTTTCAGAAAATGAATTTTCCGAATGTTTAAAAAGTGGTTTCAAAGAATGCACAAGTGTATTAGTCTGAATGGAGATTATTTTGAAAAACAATAAAGATTTTTTGTTAAAAAATGCAACGTTCTTTTTATAAATAACAATTTTCAGCACAACCCTCGTATTGTACCAATATAAAATACTTTTTAATTTTTTGAATGATAGTGTTGCATTATGTCATCAGTCATATTTATAAATTGTTCACCACATAATAATAAAATAATAAAAAAGTACCTACTAAATAAACTATATTTAAAAATATATATGTATAAATATATATAAAATTTTGTATTTCTTAATTTTCTCATTGAATTCATAATCAGCAACCCCAAAAAACCCCCAACATGAATTTCGCTCAAGTTGATGGAAAACTTCTCGAGTTATTAAATTGGGAGTGTAAAATGGGGGTTTCAACCCCCCGAGGGGGCGTGTCCCCATTTTAAACAGATTACATTTTATATTGGTCCAGTACTGAAGGCATTATAAAAGATTTCAAGTCGCTATCTTTAGATAGTAAAAAATAAGAACTTAATGCAAAAATTTACTCTACTATAAAGTTGGGAACGACCTCATCATCCATCATCACATAGTGAATAATAAATATAATTGATATTCTAAATCTGTTCTAATAAATTATTCTTATTGTTAGTTTTATTAAATATTAATTTAAAAAGAGACATTTTGATTGTAATATTTGGTACTTATAGTTATCAATTTTTATAAGCCTTGAGAAGTAAGAATTAAATTCATTGCGAGCTTTTATAATACAATGAAAGTTGAAAACATTTAGTAGTTGTGTAGGAAAGCCCTCATCTGATCGTCACCCGGTGACCAGTTTGAGGTTACAACTTATAACAGAATTCCACTTGGAAGTAACAAATCAGCAACGGTCCAAGAAAAAAATAGTGTATGCAACTCGAACATCATCATTCATTTGTTGCATAATATACTATTTTAGGTTACCTACCGTTATTTATTTGTTCATAATACAGCCTTGGTAGTGTAATGCCTGGCGTGCCGGACTTTCACCCAAGCGGCCCGGGTTCGACTCCCGGCGCTGGCAGATCTGGTTAAGGTTTTCTGCAGTTTTCCTTAGCTGTAACAAATGTGGGATTTGCGCTGTTCCATCTATAAGTCGGCTGCAGCCGCACATTGGGCCTACATAATAATAATCGCCCCCTCCCTCCCGCACAAGCTTATAGCTTCTGGGGCCTTGATTTAGGTTATGGGTTGTACTAATTATTATTATTATTATAATGATTACTATTTCAATTTAAAGATTAAATCTGTAATGAAATTTTTTTTCAATGAATTTAATAAATGACTTATTTAATTATTGGGTGTATTAAATGCAGAAAAATAGTCTGCAGAGTATGTTGTGTCTAACTTTTCTTTCTAAAAGCAATAATACAAACAAACTTGCCAGCCTCGGTGGATTAGTGGTTTGCATGTTTGCTTCATAATCCAAGGATCGCAGGTTCGATCCCCGGCTGAGCTGGTAATTTTTAATAGCGGAGAAAAATTAAAAACATGCCTTCTTCTCGGATAGGAAGTAAAACTGTAGGTCCCGTGTCAATGCGATGTTTGGCACGTTAAAAATCCCTACTTGGGGTGGAATTCCCCCATATTCGGCTAAATTCTAGTAGGGTCGGCCAAATTATCATAGCAATCGGTGCCATAAGGTACGAAGGATGCTCCGCCATCCTGATTCCTCGCCCAAAAACAAACAAAAACAAAATTTCATTTGTTTATTTGTTCATGACAATTGCTATTTCCATTTAAAGATTTGCATAGAATCTAAAATTTTGGACATTTCTTTAATGTTTGTTTTCTTCTTTATAAAACAAAATTGAAAAATTTACTTCTCGAAAAACGTCAAAAAGATTTGTGTCATTTCATATAACTTTTTTTCTTCCTTAAATTGAATTTTCATCTTTGTGTTATGTTGCGTTTATTCGTCTTTATTTGATGAATTATAGTTTTAAGAATGCTCTTTTATTATTTTTTGCACGTACGATATATAAGGCTCTACTTTAGTCTCACAAAAGAGGGAGTAAAGTAGCACTTTTACTCCCTGAGGGAGTAAAGTGTTTCCTTGACAACAACAACAAGTAAACAACAAAAAAAAAGTAATCGCGGTACATGTTAGGATTTATTATCCGGAAACTATGTGATTTTGGCAATTGTCCGAATGACATGTAACTAAATTTTCGAAATTTTGAATTTTTGCGATTAAGTCCTTTAGGACGTGCAAAAAATAGCGTATATACTACTGGACTAAAGTGTTTTCTAAGTGTTAATTAATAATTTAAAAAATGCATTTTAGTCCCTGGATATATAATACACATTATGTCCGCTCGGGCGATTATGACATGATTATGACCTATTTTGCGGACTGTTTCTAGAGCGTAAATCGCTAAATTGGAGCACCCCCTTTTACTACTTTTGTTTACGACGTCTCCATAGTAATAAGAATAATTATAGACCATAGCACCTACCTACTTGAAGTTTAGGACTTTTAAAATTATTTTTATTTTAAATTAAACTTAATTTAAGCTTAGACCGCACATTTAACGTACGCATTTCGGGCTTAATTAGTGTTTTAGAGCCCTTTATCGTCTTAGCGCCTTCGGTTTTCGCTTCAGGTGACTGCACGGGCTCTAAGACACTCAATTAAGCCCTTAATATACTATTAAAGACTAGAAAAAGCCTAATCTTGATTAGGCGAAATGTCATTCGAAAAAAAAAAATTTTATTCTTAATTAATACAAAAAAATAAAAAGGCTGCAAGTCCTCGAAGATTTATTAATCTCTTTTACAATGTATTTTAGTTTTATTGCCTAATTACAAATAATCAGACGTTATGAAATTAACTCTAAATATTTCCCTATCGTTTTAAATTTTGTAACAGCACAATAATACAACTTTTCTAAACCGATTTCCGCTCGTAAGAAATAAAATCGGCTATTTAGGGTATTTCCGTTCTCTTCTGTAATAGAATTAAAATCAATAGTGTATAACTTTCATTTTCACCGTTGCCACTTGTTCGGATCTCACTTTGCGCATCATTCATACAAGCTTCACACAAGAAATTATACGTCTGAAAAATATACATCTGGCGCAGCGACTCCAGGCGTCAACTCCTTGAACTAATCTGTATAATTCTAGCCATTTTGGCAACATCTGAGGTCCAGCCCATTTTTTCAGTATCGCCAACTTATAGCTTCGAAAAGCTCTAGACGAAATATTATCGAATTTCAAAGTGAGGTCCGTATACTTGTCCTCACTTTGTTTGCGGACCTCACTTGAAACGTGAACTTTGTTCATACGGACCTCACTTTATACACTAGCGGTAAATATATATATATATATATATATATATATATATATATATATACATGCAGAAAGCACTGATACGCCTCCGAATATATGTCTGTTCATAGTGATCGCCTCCGATTTTGGAGGCGAAGTGGAAAAAACGGAGGCGAAAACGAATCCCCGTGTATATGTACTTTAAAATGTTGGAAATCATTTATTATGCCGTTTCCCAAATTTTAGGTCGGAGTCGAAAAATACCTATTCACCCAGTCATAGATACATTTTAGTACATCGTTTTATACCCTAGGCGGCGCCTTCGCTTTATACGAGATACGTCTTAACTTAAGTTACAGCATTATACACCTCCCTACATTTAACATGCATTTTTTGTTCATATTAGCGGCAACACAGGGTAGAGGCGAAACCTACCTATGTGCATCTTCAAGAAGTTGTTCTATTGTATACACTTGACCATGGGCTTTCAAATTTATTAAAAAATAGATTTTTCATAAGATCAACAAATTAAAATGGAACTAAAATTTTGTTACTAAAAGTTTTACAATTGGTTACTTGTATTATGTATGATTTGGGTAATTTATGTAAATATTAAAACATAGTTTTACACATAAAATTTATAATCATTTCAAAAAAACCTGTTTAAATTTCTGAGGAATGTAGACCGACCAAAAGCTTATTTCAGAAATTAGCAAAACTCTTAATTGTTATGAAATGACCCTGTTTATTCGTATATACATTATCGGTATACATTATTAAAATCTAATTAGAGGTCTAATAAATACACAAATTCTGAAGTTATTTCAATCGACTGCCTATTTACGTATTTACTTATAAAAAAATTATATGATATTATTTTTTATTTCTTCCTTGGCACTTTAAACGTATTTTAAAAATAATCAAGCTATTATAATAAAAAATTAAGCTATTATAGAAATTTAATGGTATCTTACAATTAAAACTACAATGAATAAATAAAGTAACACAATATTTACTATTTAAGATGTTATTAATTATTTGGTTTCGCTCAATCCATCTACTTACATACATACATATGGTATACGCATCATTCCTTATGGACTCTTATGAGAAGACAACGTCATTGGAGGCATACACAACTGATAACTACATAAAATATATACTAATAGGAGTTGACAGAGTACGATAAGTATTTATTTAAGTATACATGTCTCCGAGCATTTAACTTGCGTTTTTTGTTCATATTAATCAATTAATCATATTAGCACAAACAATGCACGAAGGCTGATCATACTAAAACGTTTCTTTAATAATTTATTGTATAATATCCAGGCACAGATTTACCATATTCGAGGCCCCAAGCTAAAACATCTTTGAGGATCCCATCGGATTGTCCATAATAACATTTTAATTGTGAGAAATGGTTTTAGGGAATAATTACATTTTTGACTAAAGATTTCAGATTTAATTTAACATTTTTAATAAAAAGCAACTTGAGAAAAAAGTGAAATATTTATTATTAAAAACGTTAATAATTGGAATAACACGTTTTGCTCATTACATAAACATATAACCATCTTCTCCATTGTAATTTAGCAAATCTATAATATCATTTAGTAATTTTTGAGGCCCCCTGGAACCCGAGGCCCCAAGCTGTAGCTTATTTATAGTTTAATGATAAATCTCGATTAAATTGTTCAATTCGATTGAATGTTAAGACACAGCATTATCTATTTATTATGCGATAATACACGATAGAGTCCTTTGCAGTCGTTATAAAAAATTGTGGTTGATGCTTACAATTATCATATTTTCAAGGCATTAAAGACGATGAACTTGTGACTAGTAGTGCAAAAAATAGAAAAATATTGTTAAAGGAAAAAGTCCCTTTAATATGGACCATTATCATTTAAGGTCAATTTGTCAAAAGGTAACTAGTAGTTACCACTAAGGTTGCAACAATTTAAGTCAGAAAGTCGGATACACAGTGTCGCTAAGTTCCTTGCCTAAAATAGGCCCTGTAATTACTAATATTTTTACAATATGATTATTAATATTTAAAAAAATAAATTCCATATAAAAGTAAATAAAAAAACAGCTTCCATTATAATCTTAAACGAAACGTAAAGCAAAGAAAAGTAGGAACATTTATTTTAGAATAATTTTGTTGCATACTTTGGTACAATAACAACTCGAAAAAATTCTTGTATATCAGTTGCACTTGCAAGAGATTCAGATAATTTATAATCAATGAAATTATAATAATATTGAAAATTATTTCACGAATGACTCTAGAGGTACTATGTTAAAACTTTAATTATTATATATTAAAAAAAAATAAAACAAAACCTAACTAAACTTATAAATAACAAAAATGTCTGAGTAGAAAATTATGCTAAATAAATGTTGAAAGAAAGTATAAAATTAAATTTCAGGGTTTTGTAGAATATCCTTTTTGTTTAATTACTTCTAACGTTTTTTCATATTTAAAACTAATTTAGGTTTTCTCCGGCTGTGATTTTATTCCATTCTTCATCCAACACTTCTTTTATAGCAGCTTAGAATGTTATGTAGTGTTATCGAATTCGTCTCTCCAATAACTCTCAAAGGTTCCCAATGGACTTTCGAGCTGGGGGATCTAGGGAATTCTAGGTAATGTCATTATTGACCTACTTTGTTTAAAAAAGGATCCACTAATAACTGATAACTGAAGAATTAAAAAATCAACTTGATTATGAAGGAAACATGAATGGAACATGAGGAAACATGATGGTCAATGATGATCAGTTACATTTTCAGAAGGATAGGGCTCTAAAAGCTCGTATCTCAATAACAAGATCAGTTTTTAAAATAATAAACTTGAGTTGGCTGTAAGTAAAGGACTGAACTGCCACAATTTGGCACCAGTCTGTATGTGAAACGTGTGAGACGTTTGTATGTAAAATAATTTAAATCATATTGAAAATCGGTTGTTAAAAATATTTACACACTTTTACTAGTATTATTACTTTTTAAGCCTCAAATAATGTAAGCATACGTTAACATATACGGGATGAGAGTTTATTTCGAAACCGGTTTACTTCCGAGGATGTTATTCCTTTACATTCCTTGTAGTTTTTTATAACGTTTTTTTCGCTGCCGGAAACACAAAATAATAATATAAATCTGTGAACGCAGAATGAAGTGGTGTGAGGAAGTTCACCAATAGAATTTAATGAAACCTTGCATGGAGCAGTGCAGGGACATCATCTCACTGTAATAACCAGAAACAGCCACTTGGTGTACCAAAAACATTTTGGCCTGGGGAACGATTGCACAGTGTCCTTTCGTTTAAAATCTAAAAGATGAATACACTACAAAATATATAACTAATGAAGACGACGGTCTATAAACTACTAGTAATCACTTATTCTTTGTTCAATATCATGAAAACTATCTGGTTAATGTGTCACTAACCAACTTATTCATTAGAAAACTGGACATTTCAAAAATTCAATAACATTATTCTTAAGGCGATAAGTCACGCTTATCCCACATTAAACGATCATTACAAGGCGCGTACTGCGTCGCGACTACTTCTACTCTCGTCGATATACGAAACATCAGAAGTTAATAGACTGAGTTATTTGTATTTTTATAAACCTGTAAATGTAGCAAAAAGAAAATTGGATAGTTAAAGGGTTATAGAATGAGTGAAACATGTTAAACTAAACAATTTGTAATATTTGTGTAAATAAATGGCATTAAAAACAAAACTTCGTTACTATATGTATTAAAACATTTAATTTCTAGACTAACTACATTTAATTGAACCGCATTGCATTAAGTATTTTCACATAATCTATAAACATGTAGGTAACTGCTCATATTTTTATTTTATGCAAATTTTGTTTAATTAAATAACAATAACCAGATTATAGTAAAAAGCTGCATTGCCCATCTCAGTTCCCCTTAGTTATTAGGCTAATGCACTATCATTGTCGTATATTGTCGAATTCTAAATAACTGCTAAGATTTACAATCGCCCATATAAGATACAAATACTAATGTCGCTCATTTATCATAATAACATAGTTAGGCAACTGGTTAAGTTTTTCGTATCTATTTCGTATCCGGTGTGCGAGCTTCGGACGCTATCATCTGTCGGTTGCAGTCGAGTGCCCTTCTCTGTTTGATTAGGTAACGCACGGTAGGTATTTTTTACTATAGATGGTTTTCTGAGAAATAGAATATGGTATCCGTTAAGATAAATTAATTTTAAGTGAGGTCGCGTCTTATGCTCTTAATAGTTACCCAGTTATTGTACAAGTAGAAAATTAGTTTTATTTTATAATATTGTTGGCGTTGCCAAGGACGTTGTTTATATATTTATAAAGCTAGGAATTTTTTTGTTTGTCGGATGGTAACAACTTTTACTAAATCTACAAAAGTCAAACAGAGATATGACAATTAAAATTCAAATGTTTTGTTGTTACCAACATGAAAACAAAAAAGTCCTTATAGCACTCATGTCATCTAAAGAACAAGTTAATTTTATTTAAGAAATTTCTGCAGAATTCGGCACAAAATAATTCGCGGATCACGCGCCCAGAAACTACGTTGCAAATACTCGTTATTTGTTGTGTTGCAACACACTCGTACGCAAACATTGACTATTACAAACAAATTACTACGAATAGAACGCCGGACCCGATTGCAAAGTATACGATACAACGAGCGGGCGCTATAGACTATAACGCTCGTTTATAATGCCCTGGTTGTTATAGAGTTGTTTATATAGTTCGTATCACAGAAATAAACAAAGAATAATATGCAAGTGAAACATAAAAGATTTTTGTTTTCAAAACAACTCGACATTGGAAATTTACCCGACTTGGTCTAGAAATCTCATAAGGTGTATTTGAGGATAGCCCTAATTAGGAAAACCCGATCAAGTTCCTATGAGTACCCGATTACGTCAGCCCCAATTTATTTCAAGGATAAGTTACTTAGGGAAGCTTGATTAAGACCTCATGAAAACCCGATCGGGATAGCTACAGTTTTTCTTCTGGATTAAACTACGTAGGGGAACCACTTAAGATCGTTATGAAGTTTCAAAAGGGGCAATCTGAGGTAATTTTACAATTAAATAACTTAAGAAAGCCCGATGAGGCCCCCACGAAGGCCCCAAAGAGACAACCTCAGTCCTTGTAAGGTCCGGATAAGATGTCCTTATAAAAGGAAATTGCGTTACTTGGTTTCACAATGTCCTAACAACAAATACGATTGTTTTATTATAACAAATGTTAAATAATTTGCACTTTCTCCGATATGAGTTACATTTTGTCCTATCTTACATCCAAAAATACTGCAAAACACGAACGAATTCAATTTTTCATATATAATTTAACAAGTGGTCTAATTTTTTCCGATAAAATTTGTCATTTCAGAAATAAGTATATTTTGCAACTAAAATTACAGAGTCGACGAAGGAGACGAGTGTAATTTTATAAAAGCAAAGCTACGAATGTCTTAAATGACAAATTTTGCAAGAAAAAATTAGATCACGAGTTGAATTCGGCTTGACAATCCATCGAGCAAATTTGACATTTCATTTTGACATACATTTTTTCACTGAGAAAAAACCACTACTGGTTTTTTCACTATAAACTAATTTTATTTGTCCTAATTTGAAAAATCCTGTAATTTAATTGGCTAAAAATTTTCGAGTTGGATTGTCAAATATAATATACCAAGGGACAGTTATATTGCCGGAAATTTTTTCGAGCAGTTTTGACACGAGTGGTTGTAGAGAAAAAATTACACGAGGGCGTTAGCCCGAGGGTAATTTTGAGCGGAAGAAAACTAAAATTATTAACCACAGCCACAGATCTACAACTGTATCACACCTAGCAAAGTCAGGAATCCAGGATCAGGTATTAATCAAAATGACTGGTCATTCAAGTACGTCCTCGGTTAAACCGTATTTGAAACTTGATTCAGAACACCACAAGAAAATAGTAGAAAATCTTCGATGTGTGGAAAATCGCTGCAACATAACTTTTGAAGATACCCAAGAAATTAGTGAATAACAATCAAACAAAAATATATATAATAATTGTACATTTCATATTAATAATTACTACATAAATGAATTTTTAATTTTGTTAATTTACTTTCGTATCGCATCTCCTGAAATTTCTCCATAGCCCTTGGGAGATTATTTCGGAAATTTTCCCTTGGGATAATTTCCGCTTAATTAAATTGTGATTGGTTGCTATCAAAAAATTCGGGGTTATGATTCGTCAGTTTAAATCATGTGACATATGAGGGCGAGTCTCAAAATAATCTTGACTATAAAGCAAATGTTTCCTCTATCATTCTAATATTTTCAAGGTATAATTGATTTCTGATCGTTCCAATATTTCCAAGGCATAGTTATGTTTTGCAGAAACGGAAGTTCTATTTTCTTTACTCTTCTACAAATGTAATCCGTAACCAAAGGTATCATTCGATTCGTATTTCTTTTCTTTATAACACTCCCGAATATTTTTACTGTAAAATAATTAGGGGAGATAGTATTAGGGTTTGAAATAAAATGCACATAAAACTGTATCGTGCGTGAAGCGATTTTACACCTTGTATACTGCACTTGCTTAATTAAATCTTTTAAATTATTGGAAAATTAGTCCTTTAGGCTTAAAGTAGTCATTTTTGAAGAATAAATAAATGTACTTCCCTAACTGAATAAATAAAAAGTTAACTTCTAACAAAGACTTAAGCTTTTTAAATTAAATTAATTAAATTAAGTCTTTTAACCAATTCCTTTAACTCTAAATACGTGAAAGTACGTGGTAAAATTATATAATATTACACGCCAACGATACAAAACCGTCCTTCTAAAATATGGCATATCTCTATTAAATTAAATATTATCATTAGTAAGCAGACGACTTATAGACAACAATGCAAATAATACTATTTATAGCAGAGGTATTCAGCGAAGCTGTTAAACAACAAGGACAGAAGAACCGTGCGTGCTTTGGTAATATGGTTATTAATATATAAGGAGATACAAATAATACATTTTCGACTTCGAAATAATAGCAACGCCGCTGGAGGCGAACGCAACTGGTTGTCATATATAAAATATACAAATAGGAGTTAAAAGCGCATGTTAAAGATTCAGAGGCGAAATGGTACGGTAATTTGTTCACTCTAAGTATAAAGAATTTATAAAAAAAAAATTCCCCTCTCGACGTGCTCATCATCAACAAAGCTGTATAAAGCAATAGCGATAACTAGTATGTCCGTATCTGTATATGTAAGGCCGGAGTCGCGGGCGCCTTATAGCCTGTCGGAGTCGAAAAAGATAGATAAGCACGTATATATATATATATATATATATATATATATATATATATATATATATATATATATATATATATATATATATATATATATATATATATATATATATATATATCTATAGAGGCCTACCATGCGTCCGGACCAAAAGCGTAGCGCCCAGCGTCCGGCGTATATAAGTGTATATAAATGATGGTATCAGTCAGCGTCTTTTGCAAGCTATAGGTTTATTCAGCGTCTGTTTATTTTATGCAAGCTATAGGTTTATACAGCGTCCATTTATTTTTTCAGTATTGGCCAGCCTGCTTGAATTCCTTTGCCTGTCTGCGGTGTCGAGTTACTCTCTGCATTTCTGAGTAAAGATTGCGTCATTTAAACTGGCAAAAATAATTCTATTTTATTAACGCTATGTAATAAATACTTTTAGTTTCGTTTCTGTATGTGTATGAATTTTATTTAGAAGGCTTTCAGATTTAAAATATTATATGCATAAAAACATCATAAAACTCGAAATATTATTGGATTTATATGAAATTTTATAGAAAGGGATTTTTGAGGTCGCTGATTTCAAATTTGTTGTCATCGTTAGCAAATTTTGAAAGGACGTATGAAATATGTCGTCCATAGTAATTAAAATCTAAAATACTAAAGTATTTTAAAACATTTTGTTTCCGTTTACATTTTAAAGTTTTCCATCGACGGTGTCCAACAATTACTGCTGTAGAAATCGATTTACATATTTAAGCTATCATCTTTAGTAATAAGTTCAGTGAATAGTAGAAAGTAATTATTACAGTTTTTACATGCATGCAAACACAGTCTGAAATTCTAGCCATTGTCCATTACCCTAATATCCATCGTTCGAGAAATTATTTTTTTAAATAAAATCTACACATTTTTGAAATGTCAACATCATAACGTACACTTTTAACATAACTAGATTTACGGTACAAAATCAGATTTTTAGCTCTGTTCTTTGCCGAAAAAATGTAAATGTTTTCAAAATTCTTTAAAAATTATAAAAAGTACGGAATTTTTGGCAATTTCCCAATTCTGAATCTGTTCACTAACTGAGAATTCGAATTAAGTGTCATCATTTGTGAATTAAGTGACACAATAATCAGCATTTGTTTTTTACGTGTGCTAGAATTGGTTTTAAAGTTCGACTACTGTTTTAGTAGAAGCAAATCGACCAGCTATCGTGATTCCCGTATGAACTGAAAGGCAAAAATGTATGGATGTTTTTATATGATAGCCTATGTATTGGGGTAGAAGTTCCGACAATTCGTCAAAAAATCGTCCTGTGCAGGGGTGCTGTAGGGGCTATTTTAGATCAAAATCGACAATTTTTAAAATCCACACTTTAATATTTATATCGCAATATCTTGGGAACTAATTGCGATATCGTTGTAGTTCTTTTTTTAAATTAATGCTCAAACATGAGCGCTTCTAACTATATAAAGCAGATTAATAAAATTTGTTTAATTAATTTAAACAATATGTCTGAACTTGAAATTTAGCTTTTCGTGTAATGTAAATTACACTAAGTGACAAAGTTTCTTATCTTTGGAAATTTTCCTATACATCCTGCGGAAGAATTAATGGTAAAGGTTTCAAAAAGTTTTTAAAAAAAGAATTATAAACTTATGTTTAATAGTTTTGGAGATATCGATTGTTTTGTGAAGCGCTGTGATAGCGCGTGGCACAACTCCTTACAGGCTTCGTAAATACGTGCAACGATTCATTTATACGAACTATTTATGTTTGTAATTTTGTAATGTCTTCATACAAACGTAATATAAGAGTTTGGAAAAAAAGAAAGCAAGATTGTTTAAAGTATAGAATGTTTGAAAAGCCAATAAATAGCGATTAAACAGCCAAAAAACACAGTTTACTACAATTTATATTTAATATTAAGTTGAACCGTTACCAAGAGTTTCCTCTAAAAGGTCAATGTTGTTTCCAGCAAATTGAATAAATCTTCCTCTTATTAATTGTGATGGAACAATGTTTTTTCATTTTCGTAGAATTTCAGATTGTGCAACGGAGTTTCTAATTCTCATGATATTGATATTCCTATAAGGTAGAGAATGCCCACAGGAATGAAGGGTTTCGATGATTTTGCTTGATTTAGTCTCTTGATGAACCAGTGAACCCAAAGCGGCGTGTTTTGGAGTATGCTTTTTAAAATTGGAATGACAGTAAATTATGTCTTGACAAATATTCAGAACAACATTTTTTTTCCTTTCATCGTCTGAATCTTCGACTAGCAACTGTATTAATAAAAACAGTTTATCTGGAATGTACTCTCTAAAACTATTGCTACTTAAATCTTTGTAGTTGTCCAATCCCTTTACTTGTGACATATCACTTTTAATGCTGTTGCAGAGATTGACGATCTCAGATATTTCAGAACAACCAATTTGCAAGAAATCGTAAGATTGCAGATCATCTTTCTGTTCGATCTCAATTATCTGTGACTTTCACAAGATTTAAACAAATTCTCTGCTATATATTTAGCTTGAAAAGTTTTAATATTTTTTTACTTGTAAAACTAGAGTAACACCTTTGATGCCAGTCTAACTCATGACTTTGAGAGGAATTAATAATGCCTAGAACTTTATTTAAAAATTCATCATGACCAGGATCTACATTTAGCTGATTTAGCCTTAATTGAACACTATTTTTAAATGTTAAGAATGATTTTGGAGCACTTGAAACTAAATTGTCCGCTTGTTGACAAGTTATGCAGGTTTTCTGTTTTTTCTTGCGATATTGAATCGTTTTTATCTTTGATTCTAATTCGCTTTCCGAGCTACTTGTTACTTCCATGATTTCCAATTCTAAAATATAATATTCGAACGAAATAAAATAAATGACTACTACCAAATTATGTTAAACTGTTGTTTTGAGTAAGAACATTATAAAATGGTGAAAAATAATACTTACAATTATAGGAGTTCAAGGTAAGTAAACAATGTGATGCAAAAACAGTCTTATTAACCTCTCGAAACAGACACACTTTTATTTAAAGAAAGCACCCTTCAAACAGTCACCACAGTTTCAACCACTGAATGACAAAATCAAACTAAAATTCCAGACTAATAATTTCACATCTGTCAGGGTTTTCATAAAACTATAATAATAAACACAAGCATACGTCTAAAATTCAACGGTCCGTTTAAAGTTATGGGAAGATATAATTAATAAATTATTAACCTACCATAACAAATTTAAATGGGTCAACTAATAAGTTACCAACTTTTGTAACTGCTTATACATATGTACACACAAAGGATTTTGCAATTTATAGCAGTTAAATAATATATTTAATAACAAAGGGTAAAAAATATGAATAGTAAGACATAACAGGAAGCATTATTTGATGCATGTATGGATAGTTTGTTGAGCGCTGCGGTGTACGGGGGTATACGACGTTTTAAGAGGGGGAATATGCAGAGCTTTACGTTTCATCAAATATCTCCCTTATTAAGAGAGATAATTAAGAAAATTAAAAACCATCAGATAGCGCTACTATTGAGTAATAATGTTTATACAGTATGATTTTTTGATAAAGTCGACGGTTTTCGAGAAAATTGAGTGCAAACAAAAATTACAATTTACAGAAATTGCCGCTTTTGAGATAATCGCTCTTGAAATATTTCTCGCCCGTATACTGCCGTGTTAAATTATTTAAGTCTTCTTAAACATTGTTTATTTCTAATACTCGCATTTAATTACCGATGGTACCATCAGAAAGCTTATAATAAATAGAATATTACTACAAAAAATCAGAAATTGATGGTTTTATCATAAAACCACCCCTAGAAGACCCCTGCGCAGAACGATTTTTTGACGAATTGTTGAAAGTTCATCCCCAAGACATAAACTATCATAAAAATGCATGCATACATTTTTACCTTTCCGTTCACACGAAAATCGTAAATAAGCGGCTTTTGTTTCATATTTTCCTCTACTATTTATTACTGCGAGAATTGTAGGTAATACAGACAAAATTAGATTTATCATAAACAAGTAATAATAATAATGCAAGTTCTTAATAAAAAATAATTTAAAACGTTTATTTTCAGAGACATTAAAAAAAGTAAAATGACCGTGGAAGCAACTATGCTAAAGTATAATAGCATATACAGGATTACGTCACTTTATGTTAAAATAAACAAAGACAGAAATTTTGGGAAATATAATCCATAATAATGCTTGTCACCTACATAATATCGCTTTACACGGAAATGGCGTAGTGCAAAGGTTTCTTATTTTGCTACGACTTGTTATTAATAAACAACAGCATTTTTATAGGAACGTCTTTTATGCTTATATTGAATTATTCCCGATACGATTATTTTTTATACATGAATTACGTACTTCTAATTTACTAATAAGTATTTATAAGTTTATAAGATTTGCCGAAGTTGTTGCTAACATTCTATAAGAAGACAGCACCTTAAGGAAAAGAAGTTGTAAAAAAGGCCGCAAAGTTAGAAAATGTAACAGTTTTATCGACCTTACTGAATATTTCTGAATTTGTTTCTCGTCATGCAGTTCTATGCAATATCGACTCCTTTGCCTTCTTCAACATACCAATACAAATCAGCTTGGGACAACGTATGATAGCCTAATAAAAACAGGATGCCAATAAAACTGAAAAGTTCTTGCCTTGTAAATATAAAATCGTGTGTATTATTTATCATGAGCCTACTTTACAAAAAATGGCAATACTATATTTTCAACTTCATCATCAAAAAGTTTTAGAAAAAATATCCAGCGGTGATTGACCTGCCAAATGATTTTTTAGCTGTTCAATTTTTTGTGTTCTCTTCGTCGGGCAAGTTCTGATACAAAAAGAAACCATCTCTGCACTTAGGTTTCTGGTTATTTGTTTTGAGTAAACTTGAGAATGTGAAAAGAAGAAGAAAGCATTTAAGTAAAAAAAACTGAAAACAATACAGTTAAGAAAACACCTGAAGAAAAACTAAGGTCCATCTCTGAATAAAAAAAACACAGGGAAACGTTTTGTTGGACTTGAACCTGGAAAAGGAATAAGCAATGAGAAATAAGCAATCCGTACTCTAGTTTTGCATGACTCGCTGGTGAAACCTTGGAGAGTTGTTGGAGGTCGAAAAAACCAACGGAAAAGATTTTTAAGTACATTGTTGATGTCCAATGATATACACTACCGTCTTTATAGTTTAGCAAATAAAACAATTGGCATTGCACACAAAACAAAATTGTCATACAAAACAAAAATATTCTACAGTACATTCTCTCGATGCCATCCCTATGTTATTACCGTCTATATCAGGGATCCCCAAACCGTCGATGGCGAGGTACTAGTAGCTCGCGGGGACATTTTCGGTAGATCGCGTTAACGCTCCGGATGGCTAACCATGATTCCTCCACTGAGCTGTTGATGACAAAAAAGAAGTCCATCCTTCTCATTAAAGTTAATAAGTCTGATAAAAAATCTGTTATTACATTTGTTATTTATTACTAGCAATACTTCAATTTCTTTCTTATGTACAATTCAATTTCAGTTTCTTTTTGTTATATACAGTTTAATTAAAATTGATTTCATATTTACTAGAAATGTAAGTTTATAGGCAATAAACAAATGTAAGATTTTTTAAAAAAGTTGGTAGTTCTCTTAACTAGTAGCTCATAGTAGGATTTAAAAACGGTGCAGTTGCAGTAGCTCAGAAGCTTCATAAGTTTGGCGACCACTGGTCTATATTATGTATGCAAACCTAATGAAATAAACAGAGCTACCTGTTTGTACAAGCAACGCGCAAACATAAGCTTCAAACCACAAAAACTAAAACCACTAAAACTTGTAGATAATGACAATTCCTATGAACTCCTGTAACATGTAGTAACGCATTGTGTATGTATGGCAGGTGTCTGAAATGTCAAAATAAAATGAAAAAATAGTTGAATTTAATGTTAAGATTGCAGCTACTTCCTTCTTTCGTCCACCAATAAAATGATTTCTCCCGTCATCCATTTCTGTTTTGCTCTCGGCTCTTGGATTCCCAATTCATTTTCTTGTACTTCATGTATTACGTTTTTAATAGACTGCCAAGAGTTTTTCATTGTTTCTGTTGTTTCCAATTGTACTTAGTTTCCTTAAATTTACTATTTGACACTCTTACTGTTGTTATTCTCTTACACTTGTTATTTCCTGTTTTATCTCTCTGGTTCTCCCAGTTTCTCAAAGTTAGGCCTTGTTTTGTTTCTTTCTCTTCTGGATTTTCTTCAATTTAATATCAAGTTTTCCAGCTACGGCGTTTGCGATCAGATCCGATGTATGATCCAGGATAACTTTTTACACCTATAATCCCGTTTCTATATCGTTTATCAATCAGTATGTAATTTATTTGATTATCATTTCCTATGATATTTCCTTCATTGTCTCTTGGTCCTTTCTAAGTGTATAATCGCCTTTCTGGGAATTGGAACCAAATGTTTGCTACCATTAAGTTTTCTTCATTAAAGAACTGTACCAGTATAGGGATATACTGGTACTCCTGTCGTTCCGTTTGCCAATACCATAGTCTCCAACAATATCTTCAACTCTTCCTTTACCTATCCTTGCGTTGAAGTCGTTCATGATTACATCCGCTTCATTCTTTTTGGTAATTCTTAGTAGGTAATTTTTACATCATGAATGAAAAACTCATGCAGTATGGAGTATTTTCGAGCAACTTATATTAAGATGAATAGATGGTTCCATATCTTGGACGGCACTCATGCAAAATGTTTCTAAACGTAAAACCGGTAAGATTCTATTGTAGACAAGAACCATAACCATAATATTTTCCTTGACAACTTCTTTTCTTTTATTCAACATGCACGCACTATGGTGCTGAACCATTGAAAACTGCAAAAAGATATGACGGAAAAGAAAAGAAAAAAAAGTACTTTACTGCTCAAAAGCTACTGTACTATCAAAACAAAAAGAAATAGAGACGTTAACGCAGAAAATGAAGTAAAAGCCTTCCCAAAGATCTCGTATGGTTTCTCTATTTCTTACAAAATCAAATGTAACTGAACTAAAGGGTTCAGTGTGATGTGATGAAAAAGTATATCACATGCCCAAAGAAATTCAGTTTGCTAATGCAGAAAAAAATCCAACCTATTGCTTGGGTTGGAGGGTTTTATCTCCTAAAAGTGGTACTCTCATGTATTGGACTGAACCTCAAAGACTGTGGTGCTTAGAAAATCCTTGTTCAGACATTATAATTGGAATGCTTTGTGAATGCTGTTTTCAATTTTGAAACGTTTACAGTTATACCAGTGTACGAATATCAACGCTTGTTGGACAAAGTAAAATTGCTATAAAACAACATCGAGTGACATTAAAAAATATTTTGAAAGACTCATAGAAAATGAGAAGCAGAAAAGAGCTGGATCCTACGTGCATGCAGTATAAGGGAGTGTTTATATGATGTGTCATATTACGCAGGTTTTAAAGTTTTTTTAACTTTGTTATATAATACTTCAGATATTGTAGCAAATGTGGGAATGTATAATATATAATGTTACAATGCGTTTTCTATATTAAAAATTTTTAAATTTAGCACAACATTTTTTTATGTATGCCGTAGATACATAAACGAATCGTGAAATGGCAATGTAATAATCACTGTTATAAAAGATACATGACTTTTTATAATAAAAATTGGTCAGACATAAAATCTTATTTGCCTTTTAATCTACAACGGTAGTTTAGTTGCATTCGTTACTATAAACAAGCCTTGAGGAACAAAAACAATTAATTCTAAAGTTCGCATGTTGACTATATAGAATTCTTAGAACGTGTTTATTTTAAGATATTTAATTTTTAAATGATCCGAATGAGTGCTGCATAAATAAATTATTTTTTACAAGTACTTTATATGAACTACAGCTGTAAGGTTTATCAAATTAATAATTGCAAAAGAGAACCTATATGGAAAATCCCTAAAAAACGAATGTTAAAAGGAACACGTTTAAAAATTTGTAAACATAACTGACCTTGAATTTGTCAAAAATAGTTTACTTTCATTAAAGATAGGAAATATATATTTGTCTTCTTGAAAATGTTTTTCGTAAATTTTGTAAATATTGTTACTACAAAACATATGATAACTATCCAATTAGGCATTGTAATCACCAGGCTCTGCTTATTATTGTTAATGAAACTTCACTCCTATCAAGAAAAAATCTTTCTAGTCTTGTATTCTTACAAAACATTACTAATGGTCGTATACAGTGTTCTGGTCTTCTTAGTCAAATTTACTTTTATGTACCTAGATCTACTAGCCGATCAACAAAGGTCTTTTATTATAGAATACTAAACACTTTTCACCATTATAATAGTCCCATGTTAACTATCTTTAAATTATACAATTGTTTACCTAGTAACAGATTTGACATATTTATAGATGTTTTCACATCGAGAGGTACTAGATCTAAGATAATTAGTATTTATGAGCAACCACATAACAGTGCAATTTAATGTATTATTATTAACTAAACTATCTCACTTTGGCATATTGTTCACACACTAGTTCTATGTTATTATATTATTTTTTATGATATTATTTTATGTAACATCTACTTGTTCATGTTATTAGTATAATGTTGTTGTTAGCTTATGTTTCCACCATAGGCATTTTGTCTGTTGGGAAAAATAAATATTACTATTACTATTACTGTTACTATTACACAAAACTAAAGATTTAAAAAAATAATTACGAGTACAACGAAAATTACAATAAACAATATTACGAAAACTCACAGACCAGGAGCAGACTTGTAACACAGCCAACCCGTCTATAGAAGGGTTACCTGTCCTGAAGTTTCATTTTTATAACAATATAGCAAAATCTTTGAGTAATTTTAAGGTCCAAATGTACCCAGAAAAAATTTAACGGTACATTAAAAAATCTAAACAAAACCACAGTGGATTTACTTATATGTATTGTGAATAACTATTCCAAATTTAACAAAAAGTCAGTACAAAGAAGCCATTTAGACACTCAAATACGGTGCATAAATCTTAACCGCATGATCAATAATCGTCGTTTTTTCATAAATAATCTAATAATGTGATAACTGTGGTTTTAAATGAATAGTCTTGGAATGTTAAAACTTGCTTACCTAACTTGTTTTGAAAAACGATGTTTATTAATTAAATTATTTGACATTTTTTATGTGAAAAATAAATTTTAGAAAAACTGTACATTCAAAGTTAACCAAAAAATACAGCTTAAGTCTCATAGTATTTGAAATTTTTTTTCCAAACTTTTAGGAAAGTTGTATGTCTAATGTAACTTGAACGAACAGTTTCTCTAAAATTAATTTTTCACGTAAAAAATGTGACATAATTTAATTAACAAACATCGTTTTTCAAAACAAGTAAAGTAAGCAAGTTTTAACATTCCTAGAGTATTAATTTAAAACCAAAGTTATTACATTATTATATTATTTAAGAAAAAGACAAACACGTTTTTTGCGTACACTTGGACGTTAATCAGATATACTTCCATTTATATAAAGCATTAAGCAGAATTTCAAAAAAACGATCAACACTATTCTTGTCGTACGATGCACGGTTCACGAGATATTTGATAAAACATGTTTTACAAGATGGCGGCTAGCGCTCAACCGCCCCCGTCCTGACAAATTCATTCCCAACCGTTACATTCACGGAACACCTCCGAACATTTTCCAACAAGAAAATCAATTCTGTAGAAGATGCAGAAATAAATTACCCGGTTACTGGCCTTCTATAACTATATAAAATTTCAAGTTTGTATGTCATATAAAAGTTTTACAACCCCCAATGTGAGTGGGGGTTGTTTTACCATTGTTTATTTTTCTTTCGACAAGAATTCTAAACTCTATAACTATGTCAAAATCTCAAGTTTGTACGTCATCTAGAAGTTTTATAACTCAAAAGGGGGTGGGAGGGTTGACATTTTAAAATTTTGGACTTTTCTCTTTAGGAAAATTTTAAACACTATAATTATACCAAATTTCAAGTTTGTATGTCATATAGAAGTTTTACAACCCCCAATATGAGTGGGGGTAGAAATTTTACCATTGTTTATTTTTATTTTGACAAGAATTCTAAACTCTGTAACTATGTCAAAATCTCAAGTTTGTACGTCATTTAGAAGTTTTATAACTCAAAAGGGGGTGGGAGGGTTGACATTTTAATATTTTTGATTTTTCTCTTTAAGAAAATTTTAGGTACTATAACTACACCAAATTTCAAATTTGTATATCATATACAAGTTTTACAACCCCCAATGTGAGTGGGGGGGTAGAAATTTTACCATTGTTTATTTTTTTACAAGAATTCTAAACTCTATTCTATTCTATTCTAAACTATGTCAAAATCTCAAGTTTGTACGTCATCTAGAAGTTTTATAACTAAAAAGGGGGTGGGAGGGTTGACATTTTAATATTTTTGATTTTTCTTTTTAGAAGAATTTTAAACACTATAACTATACCAAATTTCAAGTTTGCATGTCATTTAGACGTTTTACAACCCCCAATTTGGGTGCGGGGTAGAAATTTTACCATTGTTTATTTTTCTTTCGACGAGAATTCTGAACTCTATAACTATGTCAAAATCTCAAGTTTGTACGTCATCTAGAAGTTTTATAATCTAAAAGGGGTGGGAGGGTTGACATTTTAATATTTTTGATTTTTCTCTTTTGGAAAATTTTAAATACTATAACTATACCAAATTTCAAGTTTGTCTATCATATAGAAGTTTTACAACCCCCAATGTGAGTGGGGGGTAGAAATTTTACCATTGTTTATTTTTCTTTTGACAAGAATTCTAAACTCTATAACTATGTCAAAACCTCAAGTTTGTACGTCATCTAGAAGTTTTATAACTCAAAAGGGGGTGGGAGGGTTGACATTTTAATATTTTAGATTTTTCTCTTTAGGAAAATTTTAAACACTATAACTATACCAAATTTCAAGTTTGTATGTCATATAGAAGTTTTACAACCCCCAATGTGAGTGGGGGGTAGAAATTTTACCATTGTTTATTTTTCTTTTGACAAGAATTTTAAACTCTATAACTATGCCAAAACCTCAAGTTTGTACGTCATCTAGAAGTTTTATAACTAAAAAGGGGGTGGGAGGGTTGACATTTTAATATTTTTGATTTTTCTTTTTAGAAGAATTTTAAACACTATAACTATACCAAATTTCAAGTTTGCATGTCATATAGACGTTTTACAACCCCCAATGTGGGCGAGGGGTTAAAATTTTACCATTGTTTATTTATTTTTGACGAGAATTCTGAACTCTATAACTATGTCAAAATCTCAAGTTTGTACGTCATCTAGAAGTTTTATAACTCAAAAGGGGGTGGGAGGGTTGACATTTTAATATTTTTGATTTTTCTCTTTTGGAAAAATTTAAATACTATAACTATACCAAATTTCAAGTTTGTATATCATATAGAAGTTTTACAACCCCCAATGTGAGTGGGGGGTAGAAATTTTATCATTGTTTATTTTTCCTTTGTCAAGAATTCTAAACTCTATAACTATGTCAAAATCTCAAGTTTGTACGTCATCTAGAAGTTTTATAACTCAAAAGGGGGTGGGAGGGTTGACATTTTAATATTTTTGATTTTTCTCTTTTGGAAAATTTTAAATACTATAACTATACCAAATTTCAAGTTTGTATATTATATAGAAGATTTACAACCCCCAATGTGAGTGGGGGGTAGAAATTTTACCATTGTTTATTTTTCCTTTGACAAGAATTCTAAACTCTATCACTATGCCAAAATCTCAAGTTTGTACGTCACCTAGAATTTTTATAACTCAAAAGGGGGTGGGAGGGTTGACATTTTAATATTTTTGATTTTTCTCTTTTGGAAAATTTTAAATACTATAACTATACCAAATTTCAAGTTTGTATATCATATAGAAGATTTACAACCCCCAATGTGAGTGGGGGGTAGAAATTTTACCATTGTTTATTTTTCCTTTGACAAGAATTCTAAACTCTATAACTATGTCAAAATCTCAAGTTTGTACGTCATCTAGAAGTTTTATAACTAAAAAGGGGGTGGGAGGGTTGACATTTTAATATTTTTGATTTTTCTCTTTAGAAGAATTTTAAACACTATAACTATACCAAATTTCAAGTTTGCATGTCATATAGACGTTTTACAACCCCCAATGTGGGTACGGGGTTAAAATTTTACCATTGTTTATTTTTCTTTTGACGAGAATTCTGAACTCTATAACTATGTCAAAATCTCAAGTTTGTACGTCATCTAGAAGTTTTATAACTCAAAAGGGGGTGGGAGGGTTGACATTTTAATATTTTTGATTTTTCTCTTTTGGAAAATTTTAAATACTACAACTATACCAAATTTCAAGTTTGTATATCATATAAAAGTTTTACAACCCCCAATGTGAGTGGGGGGTAGAAATTTTACCATTGTTTATTTTTCTTTTGACAAGAATTCTAAACTCTATAACTATGTCAAAACCTCAAGTTTGTACGTCATCTAGAAGTTTTATAACTAAAAAGGGGGTGGGAGGGTTGACATTTTAATATTTTTTATTTTTCTCTTTAGAAGAATTTTAAACACTATAACTATACCAAATTTCAAATTTGCATGTCATATAAACGTTTTCCAACCCCCAATGTTGGTGCGGGGTTGAAATTTTACCATTGTTTATTTTTCTTTTGACGAGAATTCTGAACTCTATAACTATGCCAAATTTCAAGTTTGTATGTCATCTAGAAGTTTTACAACCCCCAAATAAAGTGCGGGGGTTTACTTAATAAAAAAAAAACTATATTTTTCTTTTCGACAGTCTTAAACCCTATAACTATATCAAATTTCAAGTTCCTGTGTCATCTGCAAGTTTAACAACCCCATAAGAGGGTGCGGGGGATGATATAATAACATTTTTTTTTATATATTTTTTACAATAATCTTAAACTATAACTGTACCAAATTTCAAGTTTCTGTGTCATCTAGAAGCTTTACAAACCCTAAAGGGGTTGCGGAGGGTTAACATAATAACATTTTGCTATATCATTCTTTACGAAAACCCTAAACCCTATAAATGAACCAAATTTAAAGTTTCTGTGTCATCTAGAAGCTTTACAAACGCTAAAGGGGTGCGGAGTGTTAACATAATAACATTTTTCTATATCACTCTTTACGAGAATCCTAAACCCTATAACTAAACCAAATTTCAAGTTTGTATGTCATCTAGAAGTCTTACAACCCCCGAATGGGATGCAGAGGTTGACAGAGGAACATTTTTTAAATATTTTTCTTTACAAGAATCTTAAATCCTATAATCACGCCAAATTTCAAGTTTCTAAGTCATCTAAAAGTTTTACAACCCCTAAAACGGGGTACGGGGTTGACATAATAACATTGTTTTATTTTTTCTTTACAAGAATCCTAATTCCTATAACTGTGCCAAATCTCAAGTTTGTATGTCATCTGACAATTTAGAAGTTATAAAGTTTATTTAATTTCAATATTGTAATACATAAGAAGTTCCATTGGAAATGATGTTACTGTCTGCCTCACAAACATATGAGTTTTAAAAGTTTTAAAATATAATATGGGATCAGATAGTATTTTAAATAGCCAGATTTATTATTAGCTAACAGCATCTGTGATTGATTAAATACTGATTGGTAATATAATAACGGTTAAATACCTCAGACGTATTTTGTGAACGAAAGAATGTCCTTACATTCTTATCTATCTTATTAAATCTTACGGTCTTATTAAAATTATCGCCCATTTGTAATAGCAATCAAAACAGTTTTAAAAAAGAAATTTAAATGACGCATAAATGAAACGTAAAGTGTTTATTAAATAGCTTTAACAAAATATAATATGTAAAAATTTGTGTCACCTTAAATGACGTAATCTTTACTCAGAAATACAATGCATAAAGTGAAGTGCCGTTAAAATGACGTCAGTGTCTAGCCACAAAGCCATCAGTGTTACCAACAAAATTACTGTTAAATATGCGGACGCAGGGTAAACCTATGCCAAAAATGTTATATACAAATGTATACAATCGCGCGCTATTAGCGCTGCGTGTGGCAAACGCTCAAACTACGATTTTATACACGAATCAGAAATGGGTGTCAAACTGCGCAGAGCTAATTTTTACATTTTCGTCATCTAGACACTTTAAGCTTCATGTGGTGCAATTTTGAGGCACAAGTCACTCAGCGTCCGTATATCCGGACGCCGAGTGACTTCGGACGCTGCTTGAACCTAAGATTTTACATGGGGGGACGCATAGTGGTGCCCTATAGATATATATATATATATATATATATATATATATATATATATATATATATATATATATATATATATATATAGTAATTGATTTGTAATAGCGTATGTAAGCCGCCAAGAGTAAATTTAAATTAATTAAATGTTGATATAATATGGAAAAATTATTTATCTCGGACCAGGAATCGAACCTGGGATCTTCTGCTATCCGGGCAGATGCTCTACCGCTGAGCTATCCAAGAACTGATTGCTGGGGAAATAACAATTTTTCCATATAAGTTGTTTTATGCATAAACACATGAAATGAATTAATGTGTAAATACAAGAAGAGAACTAATTATATTTTGTTGTAGAAAAGTAGGAAGACGCTATTTTGCGACGTTTAACCTACAATCACAACGAATTAGATTTATAACTTTAAATGAATGCCATATAAGCAGAGTAATAATAGTAATTGATTTGTAATAGCGTATGTAAGCCGCCAAGAGTAAATTTAAATTAATTAAATGTTGATATAATATGGAAAAATTATTTATCTCGGACCAGGAATCGAACCTGGGATCTTCTGCTATCCGGGCAGATGCTCTACCGCTGAGCTATCCAAGAACTGATTGCTGGGGAAATAACAATTTTTCCATATAAGTTGTTTTATGCATAAACACATGAAATGAATTAATGTGTAAATACAAGAAGAGAACTAATTATATTTTGTTGTAGAAAAGTAGGAAGACGCTATTTTGCGACGTTTAACCTACAATCACAACGAATTAGATTTATAACTTTAAATGAATGCCATATAAGCAGAGTAATAATAGTAATTGATTTGTAATAGCGTATGTAAGCCGCCAAGAGTAAATTTAAATTAATTAAATGTTGATATAATATGGAAAAATTATTTATCTCGGACCAGGAATCGAACCTGGGATCTTCTGCTATCCGGGCAGATGCTCTACCGCTGAGCTATCCAAGAACTGATTGCTGGGGAAATAACAATTTTTCCATATAAGTTGTTTTATGCATAAACACATGAAATGAATTAATGTGTAAATACAAGAAGAGAACTAATTATATTTTGTTGTAGAAAAGTAGGAAGACGCTATTTTGCGACGTTTAACCTACAATCACAACGAATTAGATTTATAACTTTAAATGAATGCCATATAAGCAGAGTAATAATAGTAATTGATTTGTAATAGCGTATGTAAGCCGCCAAGAGTAAATTTAAATTAATTAAATGTTGATATAATATGGAAAAATTATTTATCTCGGACCAGGAATCGAACCTGGGATCTTCTGCTATCCGGGCAGATGCTCTACCGCTGAGCTATCCAAGAACTGATTGCTGGGGAAATAACAATTTTTCCATATAAGTTGTTTTATGCATAAACACATGAAATGAATTAATGTGTAAATACAAGAAGAGAACTAATTATATTTTGTTGTAGAAAAGTAGGAAGACGCTATTTTGCGACGTTTAACCTACAATCACAACGAATTAGATTTATAACTTTAAATGAATGCCATATAAGCAGAGTAATAATAGTAATTGATTTGTAATAGCGTATGTAAGCCGCCAAGAGTAAATTTAAATTAATTAAATGTTGATATAATATGGAAAAATTATTTATCTCGGACCAGGAATCGAACCTGGGATCTTCTGCTATCCGGGCAGATGCTCTACCGCTGAGCTATCCAAGAACTGATTGCTGGGGAAATAACAATTTTTCCATATAAGTTGTTTTATGCATAAACACATGAAATGAATTAATGTGTAAATACAAGAAGAGAACTAATTATATTTTGTTGTAGAAAAGTAGGAAGACGCTATTTTGCGACGTTTAACCTACAATCACAACGAATTAGATTTATAACTTTAAATGAATGCCATATAAGCAGAGTAATAATAGTAATTGATTTGTAATAGCGTATGTAAGCCGCCAAGAGTAAATTTAAATTAATTAAATGTTGATATAATATGGAAAAATTATTTATCTCGGACCAGGAATCGAACCTGGGATCTTCTGCTATCCGGGCAGATGCTCTACCGCTGAGCTATCCAAGAACTGATTGCTGGGGAAATAACAATTTTTCCATATAAGTTGTTTTATGCATAAACACATGAAATGAATTAATGTGTAAATACAAGAAGAGAACTAATTATATTTTGTTGTAGAAAAGTAGGAAGACGCTATTTTGCGACGTTTAACCTACAATCACAACGAATTAGATTTATAACTTTAAATGAATGCCATATAAGCAGAGTAATAATAGTAATTGATTTGTAATAGCGTATGTAAGCCGCCAAGAGTAAATTTAAATTAATTAAATGTTGATATAATATGGAAAAATTATTTATCTCGGACCAGTAATCGAACCTGGGATCTTCTGCTATCCGGGCAGATGCTCTACCGCTGAGCTATCCAAGAACTGATTGCTGGGGAAATAACAATTTTTCCATATAAGTTGTTTTATGCATAAACACATGAAATGAATTAATGTGTAAATACAAGAAGAGAACTAATTATATTTTGTTGTAGAAAAGTAGGAAGACGCTATTTTGCGACGTTTAACCTACAATCACAACGAATTAGATTTATAACTTTAAATGAATGCCATATAAGCAGAGTAATAATAGTAATTGATTTGTAATAGCGTATGTAAGCCGCCAAGAGTAAATTTAAATTAATTAAATGTTGATATAATATGGAAAAATTATTTATCTCGGACCAGGAATCGAACCTGGGATCTTCTGCTATCCGGGCAGATGCTCTACCGCTGAGCTATCCAAGAACTGATTGCTGGGGAAATAACAATTTTTTCATATAAGTTGTTTTATGCATAAACACATGAAATGAATTAATGTGTAAATACAAGAAGAGAACTAATTATATTTTGTTGTAGAAAAGTAGGAAGACGCTATTTTGCGACGTTTAACCTACAATCACAACGAATTAGATTTAGAACTTTAAATGAATGCCATATAAGCAGAGTAATAATAGTAATTGATTTGTAATAGCGTATGTAAGCCGCCAAGAGTAAATTTAAATTAATTAAATGTTGATATAATATGGAAAAATTATTTATCTCGGACCAGGAATCGAACCTGGGATCTTCTGCTATCCGGGCAGATGCTCTACCGCTGAGCTATCCAAGAACTGATTGCTGGGGAAATAACAATTTTTCCATATAAGTTGTTTTATGCATAAACACATGAAATGAATTAATGTGTAAATACAAGAAGAGAACTAATTATATTTTGTTGTAGAAAAGTAGGAAGACGCTATTTTGCGACGTTTAACCTACAATCACAACGAATTAGATTTATAACTTTAAATGAATGCCATATAAGCAGAGTAATAATAGTAATTGATTTGTAATAGCGTATGTAAGCCGCCAAGAGTAAATTTAAAAATACGCTAGAGTACGCAAGAGTAAATTTGGGCGGCTTACATACGCTATTACAAATCAATTACTATTATTACTCTGCTTATATGGCATTCATTTAAAGTTATAAATCTAATTCGTTGTGATTGTAGGTTAAACGTCGCAAAATAGCGTCTTCCTACTTTTCTACAACAAAATATAATTAGTTCTCTTCTTGTATTTACACATTAATTCATTTCATGTGTTTATGCATAAAACAACTTATATGGAAAAATTGTTATTTCCCCAGCAATCAGTTCTTGGATAGCTCAGCGGTAGAGCATCTGCCCGGATAGCAGAAGAT
>OV816024.1:254660656-254733156 GCA_929113105.1 Agrypnus murinus | reverse complement strand
TCTACAAATGATTCAACAAAGAATTCAACGACAAAGATTTCAGGAACCAAAAATAAGTTGCTTGTAAATTGAGGGCCAAAATTCCAGTTGGCTCTACACGTTGTATGCCAAAATAACAGTTGACCCTGCACGTTGTGTGTCAAAATTAGAGTCGGCCCTACACGTTGGGTGCCAAAATAAGAGTTGGCCCTACACGTTGGGCGCCAAAATTAGAGTTGTTACCAACAAAATGGGGACTGCTTATTGGGAAACGGTAACAAACTTTAACCGCAGTTAAATCTGTCGGCTTCCAGCTAACTAGTGGGAGGTCGTGGGTCTCACTAAAGGTTTTCTGTAATGGGCGCCAAGAATCGTCTAAGATAGCTACAGTATTGACCGACAAAATCTGAAAAGAACACACTTGCGACTACTACCAATGTGGTCGATTTTCCCCAATAATGACTCCTTGATAGCTGAAAATATATACACTCTAAAAAATTACCGGTGAATTATACCCTAAAAAATGGAGGCAACTATGTTACCTCCATTTTTTGGGGTAAATTTACTTCAAAGTGTAATTTTCATAGGAAGTGGGGAAATTTCAACATTACGTTAAATTTGCATTGTAATGTTTCCTTTTTAAGTAAATTTACAGATTAAAATTACAATCTCAATGTAATTTAAATTTTAACATTAAAACACCTGTGTAAAGTTACATGGCAAAGTTAATATTTCATGGCAATAGTACTTTTCAGGGTTAAAATACAAATGTGAAAATACTTCTTGAATGTAACGATGACTTGCGAAAGTACTTGCAAATTCAATCGTTCCTCTGAATATTACTTACATAGGTAAAGGAATTGTATGAAACAAAATAAAATCAAAGTAATTTTTATTGAACGTATGTACTTATATAAAATATAAGACATTAACAGAACTTCTTTTCAGGGGCTTTCGGAAATATTTGGTCTCTCAAAGACATTCAGATAAAGTTTCGATTCCACCTAGAAAATTAAAAAATTATAAATTATATAAACAATTATACACGAGTACATTTCTCAATTACAGTTATGCTAGTTTATTTCGAATTCTTCAATTTTTGATTCATCCTAGAAAAACATTAAATTAAATATTTTTATTTTATTGGTTTAAATTTGTAATTTTAACATATAGGTACTTACCGATTATTATTTTTTAACTTCTACTATAAAATAAAATTCTTCCCATCTTCGGTCATACGTGTAAATATTTGCCTTGAATAAATTCGCACTACACTACAACGAAAAACAAGATATTAATGAGCAATGAACACTTCGTTCGATATCGATAGAGTACGCCTCGCCGAAATCATAAAAGAATGGTACACACCATTCCGACCATTCCCCAAAAAGCCTATTTGGACTGTTCATAATGGATTCCTGAATTCTTTCACGAAACGAAGGTCACAAACAAGTGCGATCAGCGAAATATTAATTAAGGGTAAATATTAAGGGTAAAATTACACTATTCTTGTTCAAGTTCATCTTATCTTTAATATTACACTAAAAATGAATTAAGTTATTGAGCAATTATACATTTGTAAGGAAAAAATTGTCTGAGTTATGTAAATTTATATTATGGATAGTGATTTTAACCAGTTCAATGTAGTAGAATTACTTATATTTGTATAATTTTACATAATTACAGGGCATTTTACCACAAATAGTAAAACTACTAAATGTATAGGTAAAATTAATTTTAGGGTAAAAATACCGCAAATAATAGCGAAAAGTTACCTCTTTCCCAAGGTAATTTTACCTCATTTTTTACAGTGCACTCCCGATACCACACATGTAAATAATGAATCTTCAAGTAAGTTATATACAGTGCTTTATTATTAAGTAATTAATTCAATTCTGAAATTCTGAATTTTGAAATTGTAGTACTGGCACGTGAATGTGCTCGCTTTGTGCTGCACTGTGCTGGAGAGAAATTTTGTTGTGCTGTCTTCCGAAACGATTTATTTAAGATTTCATATTGCTGGGCTGGAGAAACGCTTAGCCCAGCAAATACCGAATTCTGGACCTTAAGTACTGCCATATGAACGAGCTCGTTTTGTGCTGCAATAATTTTTCATTGTGCTGCCTTCCGAAACGGCTTATTTCTAATTTTGTTTTCCTGTCCGTGAGCAATTGAGTCGGTATTATTTTAACCAAAACGTTGCTATTTCGAACTGCGTTACAAGCGAGATACCATATTAACTAGCATATGAAATGCGATGATGTATACCAGAGAGGGACTATACGCTTCCTAACCCAAAATGTGGACGTAAATCACTGAAAGAAAGACTGGGTTAGTTTAAGAGCTCTAAGAATGAAACAAACAGAATTTGAAACAAGGTCGGTCGCATGACATAAACGCGCTCCGAATTTCGAACAATTCCTGAAAGCTTATTTGTAAAAAATGACGAATTTAGTCTTTTCACTTTTTTTTTTGTTAATTGTCAATAAAGTAAGGTAAAATTAGCAGTTAACTAATGCATTATTGTATGGTCTCGTACAATTTTTGTGCACTAACGAGCAGATATCGTATGTTTATAAATAACGTTAAAATTCGTTTTTTGTGTAGCTCGTTTTGCTCTGAATCAATTCCCCTTAAAGATGATCCTCCGGGGTATCCTTCCTAGGTTTGGACATACCGGTGGCAGAACAGTGATCAGGGAGCCACTGTCGGAATAAACCTTGCTGATTACTTTTGCATCCTGGAATCCAGCCTTGCTTTGGGACCATCTCCCAACTAAGGGATAGCAACCCGAACCTAAGACCAGTCCAGTACTAGTGAAAGACATAACGCTAGCCAGGACTCAGTATTTAATACCCAGAATGAAAAGGGCTTTCAAATAATCCGTCACCGTCACCATCGTGCCATTTAAAATTATTGCGTCGTAGCGCATCGCGACGGTTTACATCAATTTACTAGGCCACCAAGGCGTAGAGCTACTCTTTATGTATTTCATACCTTAATCTTAAAGTATTTTCCTAATTTAAGTGTTTAAAGAGTTAAGCTCAAGAGAGAGGTTACTTAAGAAACACACTGGATATATGTATAGATAGATCGTAGATTAAAACAATTTCTAGGTAAATGTGCATTTTCTGCATTCTAGCCACATCTCAGAATTGTTTCAAAAAATTGTTTATTTAAAAGACTGCAACTGTTTGGATTATCTTTCTTTCTCTAAAGTGAGTGGTATCTATATATTTAAAACACAAGGCTTATTTTTGTTCCAGTTCGTTTGAGAGTTCCACCGGGCCGATCTAAGCGATTCCTTTTGTATATTAAAGCTTTCGCTGTGTAAATTAGTCAACACTACTTAATTCTTATATTTTTTTAATGTTTCTATTTTTAATTTGAAAAACTCTAAAATGTTTAATTTTAGACGGACGGATCTGACATTCACTTGGGGCGCCCTTTCACTTTCTACGGTGGTGAGTTTCGTAACTACTCCAGCTTTTAAATATAAAAGGGTGATGATTCCATCATTTATAAGCGGTTAATAGGCGGTTAATGTTAAAGAACTGTAAGGTTGCGTAGACAAAACCCGCATATCTAAAAATTATGGACAAGAGACGAATTATACAAATAATAGCTGATGGCAATTGATTATTCAGAGCAGTTTCATATTGTTTGTATAAAAGGCAGGAAATTTACCAACACTATGTTTATGTCATGTTTTTATAATATGTACTAATAGACGTTTTCAAGAATGTTTTAAACAAGATCGATTTGTTGATTTTATTCTTATCATTTCGTAAGGTGGAATTTCCGTATGTGTGTATGTAGAATAAACTGGCGGGGAGGGGTAAGCCAGTGAGGAATATATGTCGGAAGAGAGGAGGGTAAGCTGGGAGAGAGGAGTGCTAGGAATTTGCTTAGAATTTTCAACTGGTTATGTTTGGTTGCGTTTATTTAAATAATCACTCATGAAAATCCGAAGGATTGTAATAACACATCGAATGTTGTATATAGGGAAATCCTTCAATGTTTTTGACCGGTATGTCTTGACGAGGTTTCCCTAGTAATTTCTTAAACAAGTATAAAAATCTATAAGTCAAAGAATCGGTAGTAGTGTAATATTGGAATAAGGTTAAAAGAACAAAAAAGCAAATCTATAAGCAATAAACAAATTCGGTTACTCGAAATATTAGAGGGAAATAGAAAAATTATTTTATTTCTATTTTATTTCATCTTGAAACAGTGTACTATCCAACAAAATCATAATTTTACGCCACATAAATTCAAAGTTTTACATGGCATAGGTAAGGGCCAACGCATCAATAATTTAAAATCAAAGGGAATTAAAATACAAAAAGTATGTAGTAAGTGATGTATTAGAGTCAGGGCACATTTCTCCTGCTGTACATTCCTTATTTCTATAAGTGCTTCAAATTTATGCACACCACCCTACGATACATCTGGGCTAGGTGGTGTGTAGATTGTTGCAATTACAATAATAATAATTTTACATATATAAGAATTTTATGGGGTAAATGAAAACATATTCCCTTCTGCACACAACACAAGTTTATTGTAACAGCTTTCTTATGTCTGGATTCTTTCTAGTAACAATTAACAATTACCTAAAGCCTGATATCGTAAATTTGATATTATATTCAACAAAAACTATAACTAATTTCTTATGAAAATTGGGTAGTAGTGACCCGTGATGTCAGCGATCCGTGGCGTCGCTCACGTACATTTTGGTACCACTTCATTTTTTTGATTTCCAGATTTTTAAACTCAAGTTTATAATTAGTTAAAAAAATTACTGAAACGGTTTCTTCAGCCAGCGACAACAGCTCTTGCATTACCTCTGCGAGTGAACTTCGGTTTTGCTTAACCCTTTTACATGAGGAATGAAGAATATTCAATCTTCATAGAGTGGAATTCAAGAAACGAAGATACCTAGTCCTCGCAAAGAATAACTGGAGCCATATAATACAGTCTCATTTTTGAGACCATAGCAAACTACCTTGTTGTATATCTTTTAAGAGAGCTACTCTCACAGAACGTGGACGGTATTACTTAGTTATCAAAGGTCGTTGCAATCGATGTGGATCTGTATTCAATGGAACAATGAATAGTAAACCAGAGGAAGGGCAGAGAGCTTTAACTTATTGCACCTTCAAAGGAAATTATAATTCAGTTCATGACAAAAAAAAAGCGTAGAATGGTAGAGCAACTTCACGATACTACGATTAAAAAAATAGTAACGTCGAATGAAGCTGCAAGTACTTACGTCAGGAAACTGGGAAATAAAATTATGTCCGAAGGTGACTGTGAACCGAGTCACCTACCAACACCTAACAGCCTAAGGGTTGCGAAGTCCAAGTTTTTGTCAAAATTGAGGTTTGATGCCGACCCAGTATTGTCGCTACATAAGGCGAAATACTCTCATCTTTATTGTGACTTTATTAAAGATATTGGCCTGGATAGATTTTATACCCATTATTGGAGTTCAGTTCAAATGCATCTGTATAATATCTATTGCTCTCAAACTCATTATTCTAGAATTGCCGTAGATGCAACCGGTGGGCTTGTGAGAAAATTAGAAAGGTCATATAATACTAAATCTAAACACATATTTTTGTATAGTGCTGTAATTAGAGAATCTACGCAAAATACTTATTCTGTGAGCAATATGCTATCTGAAAGGCATGATAATTTTTCAATATATTATTGGTTATCGGCAAGGAGTTGAACCACCCCCCAAACTAACGGCCAGGTGTCAATCTAACACAAAGGGCAAATAATAAATAGCATTAACCAAAATAATAAGGTAACCAATAAATGCACAGGTAAATAATTAAATTACCCAAAAGTAACAAACCTATAAATAATATAAACTCAAGGTTAGGCAACCCAAACTACACATATAATATATATATATATATATATATATATATATATATATATATATATATATATATATATATATACTCAGTAACCTTCAACACAAATAAACCTTATAAGAAATTGATAATAAAATAATCCACTAAAACTATAATAAATCAATCAAATAGTAAATCAATACTAAATCTACAAATGATTCAACAAAGAATTCAACGACAAAGATTTCAGGAACCAAAAATAAGTTGCTTGTAAATTGAGGGCCAAAATTCCAGTTGGCTCTACACGTTGTATGCCAAAATAACAGTTGACCCTGCACGTTGTGTGTCAAAATTAGAGTCGGCCCTACACGTTGGGTGCCAAAATAAGAGTTGGCCCTACACGTTGGGCGCCAAGATTAGAGTTGTTACCAACAAAATGGGGACTGCTTATTGGGAAACGGTAACAAACTTTAACCGCAGTTAAATCTGTCGGCTTCCAGCTAACTAGTGGGAGGTCGTGGGTCTCACTAAAGGTTTTCTGTAATGGGCGCCAAGAATCGTCTAAGATAGCTACAGTATTGACCGACAAAATCTGAAAAGAACACACTTGCGACTACTACCAATGTGGTCGATTTTCCCCAATAATGACTCCTTGATAGCTGAAAATATATACTCCCGATACCACACATGTAAATAATGAATCTTCAAGTAAGTTATATACAGTGCTTTATTATTAAGTAATTAATTCAATTCTGAAATTCTGAATTTTGAAATTGTAGTACTGGCACGTGAATGTGCTCGCTTTGTGCTGCACTGTGCTGGAGAGAAATTTTGTTGTGCTGTCTTCCGAAACGATTTATTTAAGATTTCATATTGCTGGGCTGGAGAAACGCTTAGCGCAGCAAATACCGAATTCTGGACCTTAAGTACTGCCATATGAACGCGCTCGTTTTGTGCTGCACTGTGCTGCAATAATTTTTCATTGTGCTGCCTTCCGAAACGGCTTATTTCTAATTTTGTTTTCCTGTCCGTGAGCAATTGAGTCGGTATTATTTTAACCAAAACGTTGCTATTTCGAACTGCGTTACAAGCGAGATACCATATTAACTAGCATATGAAATGCGATGATGTATACCAGAGAGGGACTATACGCTTCCTAACCCAAAATGTGGACGTAAATCACTGAAAGAAAGACTGGGTTAGTTTAAGAGCTCTAAGAATGAAACAAACAGAATTTGAAACAAGGTCGGTCGCATGACATAAACGCGCTCCGAATTTCGAACAATTCCTGAAAGCTTATTTGTAAAAAATGACGAATTTAGTCTTTTCACTTTTTTTTTTGTTAATTGTCAATAAAGTAAGGTAAAATTAGCAGTTAACTAATGCATTATTGTATGGTCTCGTACAATTTTTGTGCACTAACGAGCAGATATCGTATGTTTATAAATAACGTTAAAATTCGTTTTTTGTGTAGCTCGTTTTGCTCTGAATCAATTCCCCTTAAAGATGATCCTCCGGGGTATCCTTCCTAGGTTTGGACATACCGGTGGCAGAACAGTGATCAGGGAGCCACTGTCGGAATAAACCTTGCTGATTACTTTTGCATCCTGGAATCCAGCCTTGCTTTGGGACCATCTCCCAACTAAGGGATAGCAACCCGAACCTAAGACCAGTCCAGTACTAGTGAAAGACATAACGCTAGCCAGGACTCAGTATTTAATACCCAGAATGAAAAGGGCTTTCAAATAATCCGTCACCGTCACCATCGTGCCATTTAAAATTATTGCGTCGTAGCGCATCGCGACGGTTTACATCAATTTACTAGGCCACCAAGGCGTAGAGCTACTCTTTATGTATTTCATACCTTAATCTTAAAGTATTTTCCTAATTTAAGTGTTTAAAGAGTTAAGCTCAAGAGAGAGGTTACTTAAGAAACACACTGGATATATGTATAGATAGATCGTAGATTAAAACAATTTCTAGGTAAATGTGCATTTTCTGCATTCTAGCCACATCTCAGAATTGTTTCAAAAAATTGTTTATTTAAAAGACTGCAACTGTTTGGATTATCTTTCTTTCTCTAAAGTGAGTGGTATCTATATATTTAAAACACAAGGCTTATTTTTGTTCCAGTTCGTTTGAGAGTTCCACCGGGCCGATCTAAGCGATTCCTTTTGTATATTAAAGCTTTCGCTGTGTAAATTAGTCAACACTACTTAATTCTTATATTTTTTTAATGTTTCTATTTTTAATTTGAAAAACTCTAAAATGTTTAATTTTAGACGGACGGATCTGACATTCACTTGGGGCGCCCTTTCACTTTCTACGGTGGTGAGTTTCGTAACTACTCCAGCTTTTAAATATAAAAGGGTGATGATTCCATCATTTATAAGCGGTTAATAGGCGGTTAATGTTAAAGAACTGTAAGGTTGCGTAGACAAAACCCGCATATCTAAAAATTATGGACAAGAGACGAATTATACAAATAATAGCTGATGGCAATTGATTATTCAGAGCAGTTTCATATTGTTTGTATAAAAGGCAGGAAATTTACCAACACTATGTTTATGTCATGTTTTTATAATATGTACTAATAGACGTTTTCAAGAATGTTTTAAACAAGATCGATTTGTTGATTTTATTCTTATCATTTCGTAAGGTGGAATTTCCGTATGTGTGTATGTAGAATAAACTGGCGGGGAGGGGTAAGCCAGTGAGGAATATATGTCGGAAGAGAGGAGGGTAAGCTGGGAGAGAGGAGTGCTAGGAATTTGCTTAGAATTTTCAACTGGTTATGTTTGGTTGCGTTTATTTAAATAATCACTCATGAAAATCCGAAGGATTGTAATAACACATCGAATGTTGTATATAGGGAAATCCTTCAATGTTTTTGACCGGTATGTCTTGACGAGGTTTCCCTAGTAATTTCTTAAACAAGTATAAAAATCTATAAGTCAAAGAATCGGTAGTAGTGTAATATTGGAATAAGGTTAAAAGAACAAAACAGCAAATCTATAAACAATAAACAAATTCGGTTACTCGAAATATTAGAGGGAAATAGAAAAATTATTTTATTTCTATTTTATTTCATCTTGAAACAGTGTACTATCCAACAAAATCATAATTTTACGCCACATAAATTCAAAGTTTTACATGGCATAGGTAAGGGCCAACGCATCAATAATTTAAAATCAAAGGGAATTAAAATACAAAAAGTATGTAGTAAGTGATGTATTAGAGTCAGGGCACATTTCTCCTGCTGTACATTCCTTATTTCTATAAGTGCTTCAAATTTATGCACACCACCCTACGATACATCTGGGCTAGGTGGTGTGTAGATTGTTGCAATTACAATAATAATAATTTTACATATATAAGAATTTTATGGGGTAAATGAAAACATATTCCCTTCTGCACACAACACAAGTTTATTGTAACAGCTTTCTTATGTCTGGATTCTTTCTAGTAACAATTAACAATTACCTAAAGCCTGATATCGTAAATTTGATATTATATTCAACAAAAACTATAACTAATTTCTTATGAAAATTGGGTAGTAGTGACCCGTGATGTCAGCGATCCGTGGCGTCGCTCACGTACATTTTGGTACCACTTCATTTTTTTGATTTCCAGATTTTTAAACTCAAGTTTATAATTAGTTAAAAAAATTACTGAAACGGTTTCTTCAGCCAGCGACAACAGCTCTTGCATTACCTCTGCGAGTGAACTTCGGTTTTGCTTAACCCTTTTACATGAGGAATGAAGAATATTCAATCTTCATAGAGTGGAATTCAAGAAACGAAGATACCTAGTCCTCGCAAAGAATAACTGGAGCCATATAATACAGTCTCATTTTTGAGACCATAGCAAACTACCTTGTTGTATATCTTTTAAGAGAGCTACTCTCACAGAACGTGGACGGTATTACTTAGTTATCAAAGGTCGTTGCAATCGATGTGGATCTGTATTCAATGGAACAATGAATAGTAAACCAGAGGAAGGGCAGAGAGCTTTAACTTATTGCACCTTCAAAGGAAATTATAATTCAGTTCATGACAAAAAAAAGCGTAGAATGGTAGGGCAACTTCACGATACTACGATTAAAAAAATAGTAACGTCGAATGAAGCTGCAAGTACTTACGTCAGGAAACTGGGAAATAAAATTATGTCGGAAGGTGACTGTGAACCGAGTCACCTACCAACACCTAACAGCCTAAGGGTTGCGAAGTCCAAGTTTTTGTCAAAATTGAGGTTTGATGCCGACCCAGTATTGTCGCTACATAAGGCGAAATACTCTCATCTTTATTGTGACTTTATTAAAGATATTGGCCTGGATAGATTTTATACCCATTATTGGAGTTCAGTTCAAATGCATCTGTATAATATCTATTGCTCTCAAACTCATTATTCTAGAATTGCCGTAGATGCAACCGGTGGGCTTGTGAGAAAATTAGAAAGGTCATATAATACTAAATCTAAACACATATTTTTGTATAGTGCTGTAATTAGAGAATCTACGCAAAATACTTATTCTGTGAGCAATATGCTATCTGAAAGGCATGATAATTTTTCAATATATTATTGGTTATCGGCAAGGAGTTGAACCACCCCCCAAACTAACGGCCAGGTGTCAATCTAACACAAAGGGCAAATAATAAATAGCATTAACCAAAATAATAAGGTAACCAATAAATGCACAGGTCAATAATTAAATTACCCAAAAGTAACAAACCTATAAATAATATAAACTCAAGGTTAGGCAACCCAAACTACACCTATAATATATATATATATATATATATATATATATATATATATATATATATATATATATATATATTTATATATATATATATAGTAATTGATTTGTAATAGCGTATGTAAGCCGCCAAGAGTAAATTTAAATTAATTAAATGTTGATATAATATGGAAAAATTATTTATCTCGGACCAGGAATCGAACCTGGGATCTTCTGCTATCCGGGCAGATGCTCTACCGCTGAGCTATCCAAGAACTGATTGCTGGGGAAATAACAATTTTTCCATATAAGTTGTTTTATGCATAAACACATGAAATGAATTAATGTGTAAATACAAGAAGAGAACTAATTATATTTTGTTGTAGAAAAGTAGGAAGACGCTATTTTGCGACGTTTAACCTACAATCACAACGAATTAGATTTATAACTTTAAATGAATGCCATATAAGCAGAGTAATAATAGTAATTGATTTGTAATAGCGTATGTAAGCCGCCAAGAGTAAATTTAAATTAATTAAATGTTGATATAATATGGAAAAATTATTTATCTCGGACCAGGAATCGAACCTGGGATCTTCTGCTATCCGGGCAGATGCTCTACCGCTGAGCTATCCAAGAACTGATTGCTGGGGAAATAACAATTTTTCCATATAAGTTGTTTTATGCATAAACACATGAAATGAATTAATGTGTAAATACAAGAAGAGAACTAATTATATTTTGTTGTAGAAAAGTAGGAAGACGCTATTTTGCGACGTTTAACCTACAATCACAACGAATTAGATTTATAACTTTAAATGAATGCCATATAAGCAGAGTAATAATAGTAATTGATTTGTAATAGCGTATGTAAGCCGCCAAGAGTAAATTTAAATTAATTAAATGTTGATATAATATGGAAAAATTATTTATCTCGGACCAGGAATCGAACCTGGGATCTTCTGCTATCCGGGCAGATGCTCTACCGCTGAGCTATCCAAGAACTGATTGCTGGGGAAATAACAATTTTTCCATATAAGTTGTTTTATGCATAAACACATGAAATGAATTAATGTGTAAATACAAGAAGAGAACTAATTATATTTTGTTGTAGAAAAGTAGGAAGACGCTATTTTGCGACGTTTAACCTACAATCACAACGAATTAGATTTATAACTTTAAATGAATGCCATATAAGCAGAGTAATAATAGTAATTGATTTGTAATAGCGTATGTAAGCCGCCAAGAGTAAATTTAAAAATACGCTAGAGTACGCAAGAGTAAATTTGGGCGGCTTACATACGCTATTACAAATCAATTACTATTATTACTCTGCTTATATGGCATTCATTTAAAGTTATAAATCTAATTCGTTGTGATTGTAGGTTAAACGTCGCAAAATAGCGTCTTCCTACTTTTCTACAACAAAATATAATTAGTTCTCTTCTTGTATTTACACATTAATTCATTTCATGTGTTTATGCATAAAACAACTTATATGGAAAAATTGTTATTTCCCCAGCAATCAGTTCTTGGATAGCTCAGCGGTAGAGCATCTGCCCGGATAGCAGAAGATCCCAGGTTCGATTCCTGGTCCGAGATAAATAATTTTTCCATATTATATCAACATTTAATTAATTTAAATTTACTCTTGGCGGCTTACATACGCTATTACAAATCAATTACTATTATTACTCTGCTTATATGGCATTCATTTAAAGTTATAAATCTAATTCGTTGTGATTGTAGGTTAAACGTCGCAAAATAGCGTCTTCCTACTTTTCTACAACAAAATATAATTAGTTCTCTTCTTGTATTTACACATTAATTCATTTCATGTGTTTATGCATAAAACAACTTATATGGAAAAATTGTTATTTCCCCAGCAATCAGTTCTTGGATAGCTCAGCGGTAGAGCATCTGCCCGGATAGCAGAAGATCCCAGGTTCGATTCCTGGTCCGAGATAAATAATTTTTCCATATTATATCAACATTTAATTAATTTAAATTTACTCTTGGCGGCTTACATACGCTATTACAAATCAATTACTATTATTACTCTGCTTATATGGCATTCATTTAAAGTTATAAATCTAATTCGTTGTGATTGTAGGTTAAACGTCGCAAAATAGCGTCTTCCTACTTTTCTACAACAAAATATAATTAGTTCTCTTCTTGTATTTACACATTAATTCATTTCATGTGTTTATGCATAAAACAACTTATATGGAAAAATTGTTATTTCCCCAGCAATCAGTTCTTGGATAGCTCAGCGGTAGAGCATCTGCCCGGATAGCAGAAGATCCCAGGTTCGATTCCTGGTCCGAGATAAATAATTTTTCCATATTATATCAACATTTAATTAATTTAAATTTACTCTTGGCGGCTTACATACGCTATTACAAATCAATTACTATTATTACTCTGCTTATATGGCATTCATTTAAAGTTATAAATCTAATTCGTTGTGATTGTAGGTTAAACGTCGCAAAATAGCGTCTTCCTACTTTTCTACAACAAAATATAATTAGTTCTCTTCTTGTATTTACACATTAATTCATTTCATGTGTTTATGCATAAAACAACTTATATGGAAAAATTGTTATTTCCCCAGCAATCAGTTCTTGGATAGCTCAGCGGTAGAGCATCTGCCCGGATAGCAGAAGATCCCAGGTTCGATTCCTGGTCCGAGATAAATAATTTTTCCATATTATATCAACATTTAATTAATTTAAATTTACTCTTGGCGGCTTACATACGCTATTACAAATCAATTACTATTATTACTCTGCTTATATGGCATTCATTTAAAGTTATAAATCTAATTCGTTGTGATTGTAGGTTAAACGTCGCAAAATAGCGTCTTCCTACTTTTCTACAACAAAATATAATTAGTTCTCTTCTTGTATTTACACATTAATTCATTTCATGTGTTTATGCATAAAACAACTTATATGGAAAAATTGTTATTTCCCCAGCAATCAGTTCTTGGATAGCTCAGCGGTAGAGCATCTGCCCGGATAGCAGAAGATCCCAGGTTCGATTCCTGGTCCGAGATAAATAATTTTTCCATATTATATCAACATTTAATTAATTTAAATTTACTCTTGGCGGCTTACATACGCTATTACAAATCAATTACTATTATTACTCTGCTTATATGGCATTCATTTAAAGTTATAAATCTAATTCGTTGTGATTGTAGGTTAAACGTCGCAAAATAGCGTCTTCCTACTTTTCTACAACAAAATATAATTAGTTCTCTTCTTGTATTTACACATTAATTCATTTCATGTGTTTATGCATAAAACAACTTATATGGAAAAATTGTTATTTCCCCAGCAATCAGTTCTTGGATAGCTCAGCGGTAGAGCATCTGCCCGGATAGCAGAAGATCCCAGGTTCGATTCCTGGTCCGAGATAAATAATTTTTCCATATTATATCAACATTTAATTAATTTAAATTTACTCTTGGCGGCTTACATACGCTATTACAAATCAATTACTATTATTACTCTGCTTATATGGCATTCATTTAAAGTTATAAATCTAATTCGTTGTGATTGTAGGTTAAACGTCGCAAAATAGCGTCTTCCTACTTTTCTACAACAAAATATAATTAGTTCTCTTCTTGTATTTACACATTAATTCATTTCATGTGTTTATGCATAAAACAACTTATATGGAAAAATTGTTATTTCCCCAGCAATCAGTTCTTGGATAGCTCAGCGGTAGAGCATCTGCCCGGATAGCAGAAGATCCCAGGTTCGATTCCTGGTCCGAGATAAATAATTTTTCCATATTATATCAACATTTAATTAATTTAAATTTACTCTTGGCGGCTTACATACGCTATTACAAATCAATTACTATTATTACTCTGCTTATATGGCATTCATTTAAAGTTATAAATCTAATTCGTTGTGATTGTAGGTTAAACGTCGCAAAATAGCGTCTTCCTACTTTTCTACAACAAAATATAATTAGTTCTCTTCTTGTATTTACACATTAATTCATTTCATGTGTTTATGCATAAAACAACTTATATGGAAAAATTGTTATTTCCCCAGCAATCAGTTCTTGGATAGCTCAGCGGTAGAGCATCTGCCCGGATAGCAGAAGATCCCAGGTTCGATTCCTGGTCCGAGATAAATAATTTTTCCATATTATATCAACATTTAATTAATTTAAATTTACTCTTGGCGGCTTACATACGCTATTACAAATCAATTACTATTATTACTCTGCTTATATGGCATTCATTTAAAGTTATAAATCTAATTCGTTGTGATTGTAGGTTAAACGTCGCAAAATAGCGTCTTCCTACTTTTCTACAACAAAATATAATTAGTTCTCTTCTTGTATTTACACATTAATTCATTTCATGTGTTTATGCATAAAACAACTTATATGGAAAAATTGTTATTTCCCCAGCAATCAGTTCTTGGATAGCTCAGCGGTAGAGCATCTGCCCGGATAGCAGAAGATCCCAGGTTCGATTCCTGGTCCGAGATAAATAATTTTTCCATATTATATCAACATTTAATTAATTTAAATTTACTCTTGGCGGCTTACATACGCTATTACAAATCAATTACTATTATTACTCTGCTTATATGGCATTCATTTAAAGTTATAAATCTAATTCGTTGTGATTGTAGGTTAAACGTCGCAAAATAGCGTCTTCCTACTTTTCTACAACAAAATATAATTAGTTCTCTTCTTGTATTTACACATTAATTCATTTCATGTGTTTATGCATAAAACAACTTATATGGAAAAATTGTTATTTCCCCAGCAATCAGTTCTTGGATAGCTCAGCGGTAGAGCATCTGCCCGGATAGCAGAAGATCCCAGGTTCGATTCCTGGTCCGAGATAAATAATTTTTCCATATTATATCAACATTTAATTAATTTAAATTTACTCTTGGCGGCTTACATACGCTATTACAAATCAATTACTATTATTACTCTGCTTATATGGCATTCATTTAAAGTTATAAATCTAATTCGTTGTGATTGTAGGTTAAACGTCGCAAAATAGCGTCTTCCTACTTTTCTACAACAAAATATAATTAGTTCTCTTCTTGTATTTACACATTAATTCATTTCATGTGTTTATGCATAAAACAACTTATATGGAAAAATTGTTATTTCCCCAGCAATCAGTTCTTGGATAGCTCAGCGGTAGAGCATCTGCCCGGATAGCAGAAGATCCCAGGTTCGATTCCTGGTCCGAGATAAATAATTTTTCCATATTATATCAACATTTAATTAATTTAAATTTACTCTTGGCGGCTTACATACGCTATTACAAATCAATTACTATTATTACTCTGCTTATATGGCATTCATTTAAAGTTATAAATCTAATTCGTTGTGATTGTAGGTTAAACGTCGCAAAATAGCGTCTTCCTACTTTTCTACAACAAAATATAATTAGTTCTCTTCTTGTATTTACACATTAATTCATTTCATGTGTTTATGCATAAAACAACTTATATGGAAAAATTGTTATTTCCCCAGCAATCAGTTCTTGGATAGCTCAGCGGTAGAGCATCTGCCCGGATAGCAGAAGATCCCAGGTTCGATTCCTGGTCCGAGATAAATAATTTTTCCATATTATATCAACATTTAATTAATTTAAATTTACTCTTGGCGGCTTACATACGCTATTACAAATCAATTACTATTATTACTCTGCTTATATGGCATTCATTTAAAGTTATAAATCTAATTCGTTGTGATTGTAGGTTAAACGTCGCAAAATAGCGTCTTCCTACTTTTCTACAACAAAATATAATTAGTTCTCTTCTTGTATTTACACATTAATTCATTTCATGTGTTTATGCATAAAACAACTTATATGGAAAAATTGTTATTTCCCCAGCAATCAGTTCTTGGATAGCTCAGCGGTAGAGCATCTGCCCGGATAGCAGAAGATCCCAGGTTCGATTCCTGGTCCGAGATAAATAATTTTTCCATATTATATCAACATTTAATTAATTTAAATTTACTCTTGGCGGCTTACATACGCTATTACAAATCAATTACTATTATTACTCTGCTTATATGGCATTCATTTAAAGTTATAAATCTAATTCGTTGTGATTGTAGGTTAAACGTCGCAAAATAGCGTCTTCCTACTTTTCTACAACAAAATATAATTAGTTCTCTTCTTGTATTTACACATTAATTCATTTCATGTGTTTATGCATAAAACAACTTATATGGAAAAATTGTTATTTCCCCAGCAATCAGTTCTTGGATAGCTCAGCGGTAGAGCATCTGCCCGGATAGCAGAAGATCCCAGGTTCGATTCCTGGTCCGAGATAAATAATTTTTCCATATTATATCAACATTTAATTAATTTAAATTTACTCTTGGCGGCTTACATACGCTATTACAAATCAATTACTATTATTACTCTGCTTATATGGCATTCATTTAAAGTTATAAATCTAATTCGTTGTGATTGTAGGTTAAACGTCGCAAAATAGCGTCTTCCTACTTTTCTACAACAAAATATAATTAGTTCTCTTCTTGTATTTACACATTAATTCATTTCATGTGTTTATGCATAAAACAACTTATATGGAAAAATTGTTATTTCCCCAGCAATCAGTTCTTGGATAGCTCAGCGGTAGAGCATCTGCCCGGATAGCAGAAGATCCCAGGTTCGATTCCTGGTCCGAGATAAATAATTTTTCCATATTATATCAACATTTAATTAATTTATATATATATATATATATATATATATATATATATATATATATATATATATATTTATATATATATATATATATATATATATATATATATATATATATATATATATATATATATATATATATATATATATATATATATACTCAGTAACCTTCAACACAAATAAACCTTATAAGAAATTGATAATAAAATAATCCACTAAAACTATAATAAATCAATCAAATAGTAAATCAATACTAAATCTACAAATGATTCAACAAAGAATTCAACGACAAAGATTTCAGGAACCAAAAATAAGTTGCTTGTAAATTGAGGGCCAAAATTCCAGTTGGCTCTACACGTTGTATGCCAAAATAACAGTTGACCCTGCACGTTGTGTGTCAAAATTAGAGTCGGCCCTACACGTTGGGTGCCAAAATAAGAGTTGGCCCTACACGTTGGGCGCCAAAATTAGAGTTGTTACCAACAAAATGGGGACTGCTTATTGGGAAACGGTAACAAACTTTAACCGCAGTTAAATCTGTCGGCTTCCAGCTAACTAGTGGGAGGTCGTGGGTCTCACTAAAGGTTTTCTGTAATGGGCGCCAAGAATCGTCTAAGATAGCTACAGTATTGACCGACAAAATCTGAAAAGAACACACTTGCGACTACTACCAATGTGGTCGATTTTCCCCAATAATGACTCCTTGATAGCTGAAAATATATACACTCTAAAAAATTACCGGTGAATTATACCCTAAAAAATGGAGGCAACTATGTTACCTCCATTTTTTGGGGTAAATTTACTTCAAAGTGTAATTTTCATAGGAAGTGGGGAAATTTCAACATTAGGTTAAATTTGCATTGTAATGTTTCCTTTTTAAGTAAATTTACAGATTAAAATTACAATCTCAATGTAATTTAAATTTTAACATTAAAACACCTGTGTAAAGTTACATTGCAAAGTTAATATTTCATGGCAATAGTACTTTTCAGGGTTAAAATACAAATGTGAAAATACTTCTTGAATGTAACGATGACTTGCGAAAGTACTTGCAAATTCAATCGTTCCTCTGAATATTACTTACATAGGTAAAGGAATTGTATGAAACAAAATAAAATCAAAGTAATTTTTATTGAACGTATGTACTTATATAAAATATAAGACATTAACAGAACTTCTTTTCAGGGGCTTTCGGAAATATTTGGTCTCTCAAAGACATTCAGATAAAGTTTCGATTCCACCTAGAAAATTAAAAAATTATAAATTATATAAACAATTATACACGAGTACATTTCTCAATTACAGTTATGCTAGTTTATTTCGAATTCTTCAATTTTTGATTCATCCTAGAAAAACATTAAATTAAATATTTTTATTTTATTGGTTTAAATTTGTAATTTTAACATATAGGTACTTACCGATTATTATTTTTTAACTTCTACTATAAAATAAAATTCTTCCCATCTTCGGTCATACGTGTAAATATTTGCCTTGAATAAATTCGCACTACACTACAACGAAAAACAAGATATTAATGAGCAATGAACACTTCGTTCGATATCGATAGAGTACGCCTCGCCGAAATCATAAAAGAATGGTACACACCATTCCGACCATTCCCCAAAAAGCCTATTTGGACTGTTCATAATGGATTCCTGAATTCTTTCACGAAACGAAGGTCACAAACAAGTGCGATCAGCGAAATATTAATTAAGGGTAAATATTAAGGGTAAAATTACACTATTCTTGTTCAAGTTCATCTTATCTTTAATATTACACTAAAAATGAATTAAGTTATTGAGCAATTATACATTTGTAAGGAAAAAATTGTCTGAGTTATGTAAATTTATATTATGGATAGTGATTTTAACCAGTTCAATGTAGTAGAATTACTTATATTTGTATAATTTTACATAATTACAGGGCATTTTACCACAAATAGTAAAACTACTAAATGTATAGGTAAAATTAATTTTAGGGTAAAAATACCGCAAATAATAGCGAAAAGTTACCTCTTTCCCAAGGTAATTTTACCTCATTTTTTACAGTGCACTCCCGATACCACACATGTAAATAATGAATCTTCAAGTAAGTTATATACAGTGCTTTATTATTAAGTAATTAATTCAATTCTGAAATTCTGAATTTTGAAATTGTAGTACTGGCACGTGAATGTGCTCGCTTTGTGCTGCACTGTGCTGGAGAGAAATTTTGTTGTGCTGTCTTCCGAAACGATTTATTTAAGATTTCATATTGCTGGGCTGGAGAAACGCTTAGCCCAGCAAATACCGAATTCTGGACCTTAAGTACTGCCATATGAACGAGCTCGTTTTGTGCTGCAATAATTTTTCATTGTGCTGCCTTCCGAAACGGCTTATTTCTAATTTTGTTTTCCTGTCCGTGAGCAATTGAGTCGGTATTATTTTAACCAAAACGTTGCTATTTCGAACTGCGTTACAAGCGAGATACCATATTAACTAGCATATGAAATGCGATGATGTATACCAGAGAGGGACTATACGCTTCCTAACCCAAAATGTGGACGTAAATCACTGAAAGAAAGACTGGGTTAGTTTAAGAGCTCTAAGAATGAAACAAACAGAATTTGAAACAAGGTCGGTCGCATGACATAAACGCGCTCCGAATTTCGAACAATTCCTGAAAGCTTATTTGTAAAAAATGACGAATTTAGTCTTTTCACTTTTTTTTTTGTTAATTGTCAATAAAGTAAGGTAAAATTAGCAGTTAACTAATGCATTATTGTATGGTCTCGTACAATTTTTGTGCACTAACGAGCAGATATCGTATGTTTATAAATAACGTTAAAATTCGTTTTTTGTGTAGCTCGTTTTGCTCTGAATCAATTCCCCTTAAAGATGATCCTCCGGGGTATCCTTCCTAGGTTTGCACATACCGGTGGCAGAACAGTGATCAGGGAGCCACTGTCGGAATAAACCTTGCTGATTACTTTTGCATCCTGGAATCCAGCCTTGCTTTGGGACCATCTCCCAACTAAGGGATAGCAACCCGAACCTAAGACCAGTCCAGTAATAGTGAAAGACATAACGCTAGCCAGAACTCAGTATTTAATACCCAGAATGAAAAGGGCTTTCAAATAATCCGTCACCGTCACCATCGTGCCATTTAAAATTATTGCGTCGTAGCGCATCGCGACGGTTTACATCAATTTACTAGGCCACCAAGGCGTAGAGCTACTCTTTATGTATTTCATACCTTAATCTTAAAGTATTTTCCTAATTTAAGTGTTTAAAGAGTTAAGCTCAAGAGAGAGGTTACTTAAGAAACACACTGGATATATGTATAGATAGATCGTAGATTAAAACAATTTCTAGGTAAATGTGCATTTTCTGCATTCTAGCCACATCTCAGAATTGTTTCAAAAAATTGTTTATTTAAAAGACTGCAACTGTTTGGATTATCTTTCTTTCTCTAAAGTGAGTGGTATCTATATATTTAAAACACAAGGCTTATTTTTGTTCCAGTTCGTTTGAGAGTTCCACCGGGCCGATCTAAGCGATTCCTTTTGTATATTAAAGCTTTCGCTGTGTAAATTAGTCAACACTACTTAATTCTTATATTTTTTTAATGTTTCTATTTTTAATTTGAAAAACTCTAAAATGTTTAATTTTAGACGGACGGATCTGACATTCACTTGGGGCGCCCTTTCACTTTCTACGGTGGTGAGTTTCGTAACTACTCCAGCTTTTAAATATAAAAGGGTGATGATTCCATCATTTATAAGCGGTTAATAGGCGGTTAATGTTAAAGAACTGTAAGGTTGCGTAGACAAAACCCGCATATCTAAAAATTATGGACAAGAGACGAATTATACAAATAATAGCTGATGGCAATTGATTATTCAGAGCAGTTTCATATTGTTTGTATAAAAGGCAGGAAATTTACCAACACTATGTTTATGTCATGTTTTTATAATATGTACTAATAGACGTTTTCAAGAATGTTTTAAACAAGATCGATTTGTTGATTTTATTCTTATCATTTCGTAAGGTGGAATTTCCGTATGTGTGTATGTAGAATAAACTGGCGGGGAGGGGTAAGCCAGTGAGGAATATATGTCGGAAGAGAGGAGGGTAAGCTGGGAGAGAGGAGTGCTAGGAATTTGCTTAGAATTTTCAACTGGTTATGTTTGGTTGCGTTTATTTAAATAATCACTCATGAAAATCCGAAGGATTGTAATAACACATCGAATGTTGTATATAGGGAAATCCTTCAATGTTTTTGACCGGTATGTCTTGACGAGGTTTCCCTAGTAATTTCTTAAACAAGTATAAAAATCTATAAGTCAAAGAATCGGTAGTAGTGTAATATTGGAATAAGGTTAAAAGAACAAAAAAGCAAATCTATAAGCAATAAACAAATTCGGTTACTCGAAATATTAGAGGGAAATAGAAAAATTATTTTATTTCTATTTTATTTCATCTTGAAACAGTGTACTATCCAACAAAATCATAATTTTACGCCACATAAATTCAAAGTTTTACATGGCATAGGTAAGGGCCAACGCATCAATAATTTAAAATCAAAGGGAATTAAAATACAAAAAGTATGTAGTAAGTGATGTATTAGAGTCAGGGCACATTTCTCCTGCTGTACATTCCTTATTTCTATAAGTGCTTCAAATTTATGCACACCACCCTACGATACATCTGGGCTAGGTGGTGTGTAGATTGTTGCAATTACAATAATAAGAATTTTACATATATAAGAATTTTATGGGGTAAATGAAAACATATTCCCTTCTGCACACAACACAAGTTTATTGTAACAGCTTTCTTATGTCTGGATTCTTTCTAGTAACAATTAACAATTACCTAAAGCCTAATATCGTAAATTTGATATTATATTCAACAAAAACTATAACTAATTTCTTATGAAAATTGGGTAGTAGTGACCCGTGATGTCAGCGATCCGTGGCGTCGCTCACGTACATTTTGGTACCACTTCATTTTTTTGATTTCCAGATTTTTAAACTCAAGTTTATAATTAGTTAAAAAAATTACTGAAACGGTTTCTTCAGCCAGCGACAACAGCTCTTGCATTACCTCTGCGAGTGAACTTCGGTTTTGCTTAACCCTTTTACATGAGGAATGAAGAATATTCAATCTTCATAGAGTGGAATTCAAGAAACGAAGATACCTAGTCCTCGCAAAGAATAACTGGAGCCATATAATACAGTCTCATTTTTGAGACCATAGCAAACTACCTTGTTGTATATCTTTTAAGAGAGCTACTCTCACAGAACGTGGACGGTATTACTTAGTTATCAAAGGTCGTTGCAATCGATGTGGATCTGTATTCAATGGAACAATGAATAGTAAACCAGAGGAAGGGCAGAGAGCTTTAACTTATTGCACCTTCAAAGGAAATTATAATTAAGTTCATGACAAAAAAAAGCGTAGAATGGTAGGGCAACTTCACGATACTACGATTAAAAAAATAGTAACGTCGAATGAAGCTGCAAGTACTTACGTCAGGAAACTGGGAAATAAAATTATGTCGGAAGGTGACTGTGAACCGAGTCACCTACCAACACCTAACAGCCTAAGGGTTGCGAAGTCCAAGTTTTTGTCAAAATTGAGGTTTGATGCCGACCCAGTATTGTCGCTACATAAGGCGAAATACTCTCATCTTTATTGTGACTTTATTAAAGATATTGGCCTGGATAGATTTTATACCCATTATTGGAGTTCAGTTCAAATGCATCTGTATAATATCTATTGCTCTCAAACTCATTATTCTAGAATTGCCGTAGATGCAACCGGTGGGCTTGTGAGAAAATTAGAAAGGTCATATAATACTAAATCTAAACACATATTTTTGTATAGTGCTGTAATTAGAGAATCTACGCAAAATACTTATTCTGTGAGCAATATGCTATCTGAAAGGCATGATAATTTTTCAATATATTATTGGTTATCGGCAAGGAGTTGAACCACCCCCCAAACTAACGGCCAGGTGTCAATCTAAAACAAAGGGCAAATAATAAATAGCATTAACCAAAATAATAAGGTAACCAATAAATGCACAGGTAAATAATTAAATTACCCAAAAGTAACAAACCTATAAATAATATAAACTCAAGGTTAGGCAACCCAAACTACACCTATAATATATATATATATATATATATATATATATATATATATATATATATATATATATATATATATATATATATATATATATATATATATATATATATATATATATATATATATATATTGCGGTGACTTCGCATAAAAAGAAATATTTTGATTTTCTTTTGCCCCACCTCGGCTAGCAAATAAAAATATAAGCGTTGAATTCGGCTAATTAAAAATAAAATATTGTTTTTATATTCACTTATTACATGCTTACAAATAACGAATAATTACTGTTAGATCGTAGAAAAATTGTTTTATAAATAAATTAATTTAAAAAAAAAACTGTGTACTTTGGAAATGCGTTTCAACTTTCTTTATTTAAATTCTTATATGAATCAAAATTACTTTTTAATAGTTTTAAATAATGCACTAGTTACATAACAATGTTACGTGAATTCTGACTAAATCACGTTTACGTAATAGAGTTGGGCGCCAGTTAAATAACTTAAAATAACAGAATTAAATTTTATAAAAATAACTCATCTCAGGGTGAATGTGGATTCCTGTAGGTTTTAAAAATATACAAATTGAAATTGAAAACACTTTTTAAAATTGAAATCTTAATTAAGTTTAATGGCTAAATTGTTCAAATCACTTAATTACACCTCACAAACGATAGTCTTTTCTTCATCAGATACCAAAGGAAATAACTTCCTACCTTTTTATAAAGCGATGCTTCTTCCTTTTTCTATAGATGTCCTCTTTCCAAAACCAATTGGCAGAGCAAGTCACTTATGTTGTCTCAGTGCCGATTTCCAATTCCGGTTGACTTCCTTCCTTTTGCATGGCTTTCCCACATAACACCATCCACACTCTTGATTTTGGTAACTCACTTTTGTTTTATTTTAATAACGGTTACTATATCCCTTTTTCGAAGAACTTGTATTTGCTTTTTGTGTTTAATTAAATAAAACACCGATTGATGGTTTTAATCGAAGATTTATTATCTTGCTTACTTAGCAAGTAAATTAACTTTAAAAGGTTCTTTATAAACGTATACACTTTTACAATTTATAACCTTTTTAATACTTTCGCTGTATTCCAATTCACTAACCAACTTAACTATCTATTTACATTTGTACTATGTTATTTACATGACCTTACTCTTTCGCTTTATCTCAGGAACTGTCTTTACTCTTTCGTCGTTTAACAGTAAGTGTCTAATTACATTAAATGTATGATATATTGTAAAATAACGTTTAAATAAGAGTTTACTTTAGATGCTACGAATATCTATATGGTGTATAAACAATAAGAACGTATATGTAGAAATCGCTTACAAGGGTAGTAGATATAACGAAAAGGGTTAAAATCTGTTCAAAATTACATTACGTCTAGAAAACTAGAAATTAGATAATTGTAGCATACGCATGTTAAATGTACCTATTCTTCACCTCGTCTGTAGTAGATATAATGAAAAAGGATACAAATATGTAGTATAGGGTTTATGCTTATACTCAGGCTCGCAATCATATGTAGCGTATTTATGCTTACATAGTATAATTATTTTCTCAACGTAGGATAGAACAACCGATTGCTCTGGTCGATCAGTATAAATCGACGGGTAGTGTTCCTGTTCCTTCATTAGTCGAGATGGACCAGCGTAAGAAGAAGAATGGCTCTGGTCGACAGGATTGCAAAATACAGTGTCCGGTTTGCTTCAAGTCTTTCGCGAGGCCATTCACCTGCAAGAGACACGTAAAAACCATACCCGATTCAAACAGAATCTGCTGTTCTAGCTGTGTCAAAACTTTTTCACGCTCTGACAACTAAAAAGACATACGAAAAGCGTTCACGAATCAATCAAAGTCCGGTGTTCTAATTGCTTCAAATATCTTTCACGCATCGACAGCTATAAAAGGCATTTAAAAAACGTACATAATAACGCAAATGTTGTAAAGACAGCTCTGGTAAAGGAAGCAAATGGACCTACTGATATCGTTGAGACAGAAGAAGAAGAAGAATATATGACTTCAGCCATGCATTTGGGTATTGATGAATGTGATTCCTCGTTTACCAACTGTGATAGTAACGAAGAGTTGAACAAGGAAAGGGCTACCGGTACAGTTCCAATGAGTCAGTCGTCGGACTTTATACGTATTAGTATTGCTGCGAGGGCATACGACGACTCAGAGACCCGTAGAACTACAACAGTCGTCATAGAAAACAACTTATGATCTATATTCTTGTATTATGTTATGTATACTAAATAAATGTTTGTAAAATAACTTTATATGTTTTATTTATCACGCCCATACTCTGATTTCTTGTCTAACAGGGTGGACTCAGCCATTTTTTTTTTGTTTCAAGACTGTTTCTAGCCTAAGGATGTATAGCCCCAGGGTTAATTAATTGAGTTTGACCTGTAGAGCATATTATGTTAGCGTTCAGTTAGTATGGCTTTGATATCCCTAATTGTTATTTACGCCAAACCTGACTACATGTATTGTTAAAGTAAAATTTAGAGGTAATATACAGGAATATATGCGCCTGTATCCGATCTCTAAAATATAAGCCTTTTAAGTCTTTTAAATATTACTTTGTAGAGCTATGTTCAACAGGTATGCGCTAAATATGTTAATGTCAGCCTTGTACATAAAATATATATATATATATATATATATATATATATATATATAGGTCATTTGTTGCACGGAAAATTAAACTTCTCTGTAACGTATATCCTATATTACTTTGTACAACTGCGTTCATCAGGTATGCAATCAGCAGTAGAGTATCATACGTACCTGGTATAATATAACGCTTATCAGTAGGTCCCTCGTTAGGAATTTTAAAAATAATGAAATTTTTATTGAATCAGCTAAATAGATAGTGTACTTATAAGTGAATCTCTAAATAGTATCAAGAAAAATTTCTTGAGTTTCTTCACGATTGGCTCATATAAGGTTCATAATTGTCTCATCTCAATGACTCATGATAATAATCATAATTGGCTTATAATTTTTGAATCCTAAAGATTTAATATTATTAATGTACAATATTTAATCATCGACACCTACCTGTGTATTAGGAAAGAGGAACCGATTTTTATTTCTATAAGTTATATGATTATATTTAAAAATAAACTGTTTTATTGAGTTGATGTTACTTAATTTCATTGTTTATAAGCGTCTGGGTTAATACGGGTAAAGATAAAATACTATATACAGACAGGTATTGTTAAAAATTATTCTACATGGATCTTCATTACGTAAAAGATGTTTTTGTCTAAAAATAAAACATTCTCACACAGAATAATTTTAATTAACAGTTTAATATTAGGTAAAATAGAGAATCGTTATATTAAATGCAATAACAATAAAAATACTAGTAAAATCTTCACTAGTTGTTAATATCTAGAACTTCACACCTAACTATAAATATATTGTATCTTATTTTAGGTATAAGCTGTAATCGTTTAACAATACCTGTATTTGTATAGTATTTTATTTTTACCTTTACACCTGTGTAAAATAAATTTAGTTTTAATCGTATTTTTATATTCTCATAGTAAGGTGTCGATGATGAAATCAAGATTTTAGTAGCAACTGATGAGGTAAAAGTCAACCATGCTACTTTACTATAGAAGGTAAAAGAAACGAATGTCTTAGTAAACAATAATTATAAAACTTTATTAAACAAAATAGAATTTATCGCTGATAAAATATAGGTTATACGTGAAGCTCTCGATGTGTTAGCTGCTACTCAATCGTTACAGCGAGTATTTTATCTTTCAATGAGTGATGATCACGACTCGTAGATCTGCAAAATTGGTTAATTACTCAAAGAACCTCACAATAGGCATAGGAAATATTACTTTACATTCTATGTTGTATCATCAACTTCATAATTATCGATATAGTCGCTAATCGTATTCGTAATCTAATGCTGTAAATTAACAGGGTTAATTCCACTATCATTTAAATACGTATCTGTAAACACATCATTACCATCAAAATCCTCCAGTTGCAATTGGATAGCCGCAGGCGATATTGAAACATATTTGACTGTAAAAGATCTAATGATTCTTTAATTGAATTTTTAACTTGTTTTTTTTAGATATGATAATTTATACCTATTTTATATGTTGAAAGTTTAAAAATAACAAAATCAATCTAGTTGATTATTAGAAATAACAAACTTTTTAATTATCTAGTTCAGAAAAACCCTAATGATTCTTTTATCGAATTTTTAAATTATTATTCCTAGATATAACAATTTTTAATATTTTATAACTAAACAATGTAGTCATATAAAAACTAATTAATCTTATCGTAATTGATTCTTTAGCAAACAAATTCTGTTTATTGTGTAATCGAATGTTTTAAATTGCTTTTAAGTATTTATCCATTAATATGGTTTTTTTTACCGATATAATACTAGCTAGAGCATACATATCATTCAATCTTCAAAAATGATTATTATACGTATCAGAAAATCTTAGGTTAATGAAGCTGATATTTTATAATTTACATATGAAATGTAATATCTATTGATTTAGAGCTATAATGTATATGTACAATTCCGTCTAATGAGCGCTCACTTTTTTTTATATGGTCGACAATTAACCTAATATTAAAGGTGAACCTTGTTGGTCGAGTGGTTAACATGCGAGGCTATGGAGCAAGGACCTATTTTAAGCAGTAACACTACGCGAAACTGAAGAATGTAATCGTATGGTTATAAACATAGCTTCTAGTGTAGCTTTCAGTGGTGAAATACTTTTAGAGCATGAGTGTTCAGTACTACCCTCTTTTCATAAAATCATCGAGAAATATGAATTAACCTTAAAATGGTTAGTTTTCTTATGCATTTAATTATTAAACAGTGGATGCTGCTATACCCCAAGGTGTAGAGGTATCGTTTAATTATAGTATTCTTGTTAATATTTATACTAATTTTTTTAAGTGAAGGTTTATAGTAAGGATTTTGGTTTTTCTTCTAATGTTAATGGTAATAACCGTACTGAGGTCAAGCTTTCACTAGATATTTTATAATTTACATATGAAATGTAATATCTATTGATTTAGAGCTATAATGTTTATGTACAATTCCGTCTAATGTGCGGTCACTTTTTTTTATATAGTCGACAATTAACCTAATATTAAAGGTGAACGTTGTTGGTCGAGTGGTTAACATGCGAAGCTATGGAGCAAGGACCTATTTTAAGCAGTAACACTACGCGAAACTGAAGAATGTAATCGTATGGTTATAAACATAGCTTCTAGTGTAGCTTTCAGTGGTGAAATACTTTTAGAGCATGAGTGTTCAGTACTACCCTCCTTTCATAAAATCATCGAGAAATATGAATTAACCTTAAAATGCTTAGTTTTCTTATGCATTTAATTATTAAACAGTGGATGCTGCTATACCCTAGGGTGTAGAGGTATCGTTTAATTATAGTATTCTTGTTAATATTTATACTAAGTTTTTTAAGTGAAGGTTTATAGTAAGGATTTTGGTTTTTCTTCTAATGTTAATGGTAATAACCGTACTGAGGTCAAGCTTTCACTAGATGAATTAAACATTTTTTTATGAGAATACAAAATACAGTGATCTTTTCAATCTATTAAATAATGATATAAACTTATTTCATTGAAGTAATTTGTTAATATCTAGAACTTCATACCTGTTGACATACCTGTGTATTAGGAAAGAGCAACCGATTTTTATTTCTATAAGTTATATGATTATATTTAAAAAATAAACTGTTTTATTGAGTTGATGTTGCTTAATTTCATTGTTTACAAGCGTCTGGGTTAATACGGAGTGAAATAAACTGTTTCATTCAACAACATGATAATATTGCTACTAGAGCATGCATGCATACTACATCTAGACAGATATTTATAAAATGATACATATCGTATTAATAATAATACTAATCTAAGCCTTATGTACTAAATAAATAAAATAGAATTTCTCACAGATAGACTAAAAGTTATGCGAGGAAACGATTGATACAATAGCCATCTGCGTCCAATGGTTGTAGATTTAAACAGATCACGGATTACCCTGCTACAATCCTATCCCTTAAAGAGGTCATTTCGATATCAAATCCTTTAATCAGTTTAGCAGTTAGGGGCAGATAGGTAATCAGTAATTAACTTACCCTAATCAGGTCGTAGGTTACTTCACCCTTCTAGTCATATCAAATACTCTAATCCATACAGCAGTAGATGATGAATGATAGGTAATCGCTAATCAATGTTGTATCATCAACTTCATAATTATCGATATAGTCGCTAATCGTATTCGTAATCTAATGTTGTAAATTAACAGGGTTAATTCCACTGTCATTTAAATACTGTAACGTTCTTTCTAAAAATAATAACACAAGTGCTGTTTAAATCGTCTATTCACAAACAAATATTTATTTCTATACACTAATGAATACACTATAAATTAACGCTATGATTATAAACCATTAAAAACTATTATTTACAGACTATGAGTTTCTAATACAACATTTATATTCACTATTTATTTTGTAATACACAGTTAATGACTTGCTGTTGACTGCTACTTTTCTCCGCGACGTCGACTTTATACCATCCTATAAACGTTCCAGAAATCGCCCGAACATACCATGTATTTCTAGAATACACCAGAATAAACCACGTCTGATTTACATGCTTGTGCGATGCGTCATTCTCTCGAAGGCGGCAGAACACACCACCTGTCGCTCGAAAAGAGGTTCGTTCCTTTTCTCTCTTGTTACACTGCCCCCCTCTTCAAGTCTGTTCTGTCCCAGAACAGGTTTTATGCTCTGGTTCCTGTAGAACGGGTCATGACGATATCGACAGTCTTCTCCTCGACTACACGTTCCATTACGGTAGAAATAACAGTCTACACTCTTCGTTGGCCTTAATGCGAGTTGTGGGTCAAAATTGCAGACGAAGATCTTGACGTCCGTACCTCCAAAGACAACTTCCAGCATGTTTCTAACGATTCTCCAATCCAGCTGGTCCCGCCCACAGCCGAGTTTGGGAACTGCCAATTTGTTAATTCCCCTGGTAAGCAACTCGATCCTCAAATTCCATAGTGCCCTCCACAAGTCGGCGTAACTCGGCTTCTGGTAATAAAACTGCTTGGTTACCAAGTAGTAAATGGATCGGTCATGATCAGGCAAGCGTAAGGATTTACCAACAGAGGGATTTTGTTCTCGAAGTTCATTCAGCCGTCCAAATTTATTTCTAAACACTACTGCGATCCCCCTGGACATACGGAGATCCGCGGAGACACAGTGGGCAATGGAATAATTACCAGGGACCCGGAAGAGATCTTGTTGCATCTCAGTCGTGACTCCGAATCGCGCTTTTCTAGTTCCAGAGAACGCAGCCATAAATTCTCTAAAGGTTGGTTGATCATCTTCAGGCCTTACGGTATTGATAGTCACCTCAGCCTCATCTTTCCGATCCGGGACTGCGTCATTATTTCCCTCATAGTGCGCCAGACGATTGGAGTGTACCACCTTTGGTTTCCCCCTTGGCAACTTCTGGATGCGATAAATCAAGTCATTTATTCGTTTCTTCACCTGGTATGGACCCTCCCAATTTCGCTGTAACTTTGGAGAATAGCCACGACGCCTTTGCGGGTTATATAACCAGACAAGCTCTCCAGGTTGAAACCCTCCTTCTTGGGCTCTCACATCGTACGTAGCCTTCATCCGGTCACTCGCGATTCGACTATGATTTCGGGTTCGGTCGTGAATATCCTCCAACTTCTTCTTTAAGTTGATGACATAATCATTCCCGGCTACCTCCTGCTCTATAGGTGGAGACCCAAATTCCAGATCACACGGTAACCGTAACTCGCGTCCAAACATTACAGACGCTGGTGACTGACCGGTTGTTTCGTGGACCGATGCACGATAAGCCATCAGGAACAGATGCAGGTATTGGTCCCAGTCTCGTTGATGATCGGAGACGACCTTGGCCAAATATTTGCCCATTGTTCGATTCATGCGTTCTACCATTCCATCGGACTGCGGATGTAACGGTGTGGTCCGAGTCTTGCGAATGCCCAACAATCGACAAACTTCTCCAAAGAGTACAGACTCGAAATTGCGGCCTTGATCCGAATGCAGCTCCATGGGCACCCCGAAGCGACTGAAAAACTCTTTGACTAGTACGTCAGCAACAGTCGCAGCTTTCTGGTTTGGTAGGGCATATGCTTCTGGCCATTTGGTAAAATAGTCCATTGCCACTAAGATGTATTTATTCCCATCGTCAGTTTCGGGAAATGGTCCGGCAATGTCTATAGCTATTCTCTCCAGAGGACTACCCACATTGTACTGCCTCATGGGTGCTCTTCGTTTCCCCAAGGGTCCGTTGCCAGTGGCACATAGTTCACATTTCCGGCACCACTCCTTCACGTCTTCTTTACAGTTGACCCAATAAAAACGCTCCCTAACTTTCTCCAAGGTCTTTTTCACACCGAAGTATCCTCCGGAGGCACCATCATGGAGATGTCGCAATACTGTAGCCACTCGGCTTTTTGGAACCACGAACTGAGACCTAATGGTGGTGCCATCTTCACTCTCCAGTACTCGCTTCAGGAGATCGTCTTCCACCTTCAAGGACTCCCATTGGGCCCAATATGCTTTGAGCGTTCTGTTGAAAGGGCTGACGGCCTCCCAGGCAGGCCTTTCTCCCACGCGCTTCCATTCCAGTACCATTTTTAGTTGGGGATCAGCCTCCTGCTGTCGTTGCAATTCTTCCGGCAACCAATTGTCGTTGACGATGGTAGTCCTTAATACTTGGCAAACCCTCTCCTCCAAACGAGAGCAATGACGGCAATCCGTTGGACAGGGTCTTCTTGAAAGAGCATCGGCATTTCGATGACTAGTGCCCGCTCGATGTTCGGTGTCAAAGTCGTATCCTTGTAATCGTTCGATCCACCTTGCGACCTGGCCTTCAGGATTACGGAATTGTAGAAGCCATTTCAACGCTGCATGGTCCGTCCTCAATAAAAACTTCCGTCCGTACAGGTATTTGTAGAAGTGCTCAACGGACTTCACGACGGCCAATAGTTCTTTTCTGGTCACACAATAATTCCTTTCGGCTTTCGACAAAACCTTACTAAAATAGCCGATGACCTTTTCTTGTCCATCCTGTATCTGAGAAAGTACACCCCCAATGGCCAGATTACTTGCATCTGTGTCAAGTATGAATTTCCCTTCTGTCCGTGGATAGCTCAATATTGGTGCTGTTGTCAGGGCACGCTTCAGCTGTTGGAAAGCTGTTTCACACTCTCCGCTCCAAACATACTCGCGCCCATCTTCAGTTAACCTTGTCAGAGGTTTCGCTATATTGGCAAACCCAGGAACGAAACGCCTGTAGTAGGTACATAACCCAAGAAAACCATGAACTTGGTGTTTATCTTTCGGTGTTGGCCACTCTTGAACTGCACGAATCTTATCGGGGTCGGCTGCCACTCCATTTTGTGATACGACGTGCCCGAGATATTTCACTTCTTTTCTGAATATGTGGCACTTTTTCGGACTCAGTTTCAGATTGGCTCCACGTAGTCTTCGGAACACTTCCTCTAGATTTTTCAGATGTTCGTTGAATGATTTTCCGACTACAATCACATCATCTAGGTATACCAGGCAGGTCTTCCACGACAACCCTCTCAAGATGGTCTCCATTAGACGCTCAAAGGTGGCCGGAGCGTTACATAGACCAAAAGGCATAACTGTAAACTGACATAGTCCGGAACCAATAGTGAACGCGGTCTTCTCCCGGTCTTCAGGTTCCATTTCAACTTGCCAATAACCGCTCTTCAAGTCCAAAGTCGAAAACCATCGTGAACCAGACAGGGTATCTAACGTGTCGTCGATGCGTGGTAAGGGATAGCTGTCTTTCTTGGTCACATCATTAAGCTGCCGATAGTCCACACAAAATCTCGTTGACCCGTCCTTCTTACTGACCAGGACCACCGGCGATGCCCATGGGCTGCTGGATGGCTCGATGACCCCTTGTTCTTCCATATCAATAATAATCTTTTCGGCTTCTGCTCGCCTTGCTAGAGGTAGACGCCTCGGCTGCTGACGGACAGGCATAGAGTTGCCTGTATTGATTTTATGTTTTACTATATTTGTTCGTCGCTTCTGGCTATCGTCAAGAGCGAAGATATCTTGGTATCGGTGAACCAAACCCTGTACCTCTTTCACTTCCGTTCTGTTAAGGTCTTCGCACGAACTAGTAACCATACCCACTAATTTTCCACCATGGTCTTTGGGCACTGGTTTTGGAACATCAGCCATACACCTGGCTACTCGGAATACTGGCACACACTGTCCCACAAGGGTACTCTTCTTCAATGTCACCGGATCCACATTAACGTTCATAAGCCTCACCGGTACAGTCTTTCCAACCTTGATCAGCGCTTTTCCCACCAATATGCCACTATGGATCTTCTTATCACAAACAGGCTCCATCATTCGCACACATCCTACCCGAAGATCTCCATCCAAACCTGCCTCGACAACCATCTCGCTTTGACCCGGCAATATCACATCTTCAGTCAGCAAAACCCTTACAACCGGATCTTCTCGTGGGTGCAACGGAAGTTCTTCGTTACCGACCTTCAAAACACCCTTTTTCAAATCCAACGTAAAACCAAATTTTCTCAGGAGGTCCATTCCCAAGATGAAGTCATCAGTGATATCGGCTACCAGCACCTCATGTTCACGTTCTTCACTTCCAATGCCAATCTTCATCTTCACCACTCCGCATGTTGGTATCACTTCACCTGTTGCTGTACGGAGTTGAGTAGTTGTCGGTAACAATTTAATACTTGATTGTAGAACATCAGGGCGTACGATGTATTTTGTCGCCCCCGTATCAATAAGTAGTGGAACAGTTCGGTTAGCAATCTTTCCATCTACAAACAAACTGCCGTTACTATTCTTTGATGTTACGGCATGGATCGTGATCTCCGGGGCATCTTCACTCGCAGTCAACGTTCGCCCCCTCTTGCCAACCCCTTTTAACTTTTCCGACGGTTGTACTTTTCTTATTTTGGGACAACGGCGTTCTACATGTCCTTGTTCGCCGCAATTCCAACAACGAGGCCCTCGAACTTCTTGATGATTCTTCTTACGGCTTTCTTCCTTCCGAAGAACTCTCAGTACTAACTCCTCTAGGTGATCCTTAGAACCTTCTTCTTCTTCCACAACGGCTCGAACACGCCCGTGACCTCGGGACGCTTGTTTTGCAGCTTCAAATTCTAAGGCGTGAGCAAGCGCATCATCAGTTGTTCTTGGTCGTGCTAGCCTCAATGATTGTTGTGTTTCCCCGTCTCTTAACCCATCAATGAAGGTCTGCACAGCGAGCTGTTCCAGAAATGAATCGGGTGCCGTAGGGTACGCCAATCGGACAAGCCGCGCAACATCGGCTTCAAACTCCTGCAGGCTTTCTCCATTCTTCTGGATACGATTCTTCACTTGCGCGTGATACACTTGTTGAAGATGCACGTCTCCATATCTCATCTCCAATCTAGACACTAACAATTGATAATCATTTTCCTGTCCTGCTGGGATTGTTTGCAGGACGTTCAACGCGTCTCCACGCAAAGCCACAGTTAAAAAAACGGCCTTTTCCTTGCCTGTCCATCCGTTGGCCCCAGCGGCCGCCTCAAATTGTTTGTAGTAGGTGGACCAAGGTATCTTTCCATCGAACGTGGGTGGTTTTACTTTTATCCCTACGGCAGGATCCTTTTCTTCTTTAAATTGTTTCTTTACTTCATTAAACGGCCTCTCAGAAGTTGAGGGAAACCGTAGTTGCCTCATTCTATCTTCCAGCATTTCGGCCATATCGTCTTTCTTAGTTGTTGGTGGTAATTGCATTTGGGCTATTTTCTCTTCTACCATTTTTATTACCCTATCTTGTTCCGCCAGTCTACCTTCCAATAGTCCTAACGCGCTGGCATTCTCCAAAAATTCTTCGAAAACTTTATCTTCCAACGCTTTGACATTTTCCAACAATTCTCCTTTAAGCCTTCTAGAACTTTCTTCAGATTTTCTGGAATTCTCCAGTATTTCTTCCTTTAGCATTCTAACAGTTTCTTCGGCCTTTTCTAGTAATTCTTCTTTAAGCATTCTAACATTTTCTTCGGACTTTCTAGAATTCTCTTCGTGTTTTTCCAATACTTTTTCTTCCAGCGCTTTAGTATTTTCAAGTAATTCTTCTTTTAAAATTCTAGAATTCTCTTCAGACTTTTCCAATAATTCCTCTTTTAAAATTCTAGAATTCTCTTCAGACTTTCTAGAATTCTCTTCCATTTTACTTAACAATACGTTAGTATCAATTGCGGGTCCAGGTATTTCGAAGAGGTAATTTTCGGGGTCTTCCTTCTGTTCCAAAAGCCATTCTCTTAGCCGATTTATTAACACGCTTTTAAGGCCCGTTGTTTCCAAGTCCCGTTCTTCCAGTTCGCGTTTTAAGTCTATTACCTTCAGATCTTTCAACAATTTCATCGCCATCTTAATAGTTTGTTGAAATTATTTTTAACACAAAAAACTTAATCTCACAGCACTTTATTTAATTATTACGCGATTTTATTTATTTTAAAAATCCCACACCTGACACCACTGTAACGTTCTTTCTAAAAATAATAACACAAGTGCTGTTTAAATCGTCTATTCACAAACAAATATTTATTTCTATACACTAATGAATACACTATAAATTAACGCTATGATTATAAACCATTAAAAACTATTATTTACAGACTATGAGTTTCTAATACAACATTTATATTCACTATTTATTTTGTAATACACAGTTAATGACTTGCTGTTGACTGCTCCTTTTCTCCGCGACGTCGACTTTATACCATCCTATAAACGTTCCAGAAATCGCCCGAACATACCATGTATTTCTAGAATACACCAGAATAAACCACGTCTGATTTACATGCTTGTGCGATGCGTCATTTTCTCGAAGGCGGCAGAACACACCACCTGTCGCTCGAAAAGAGGTTCGTTCCTTTTCTCTCTTGTTACAATACGTATCTGTAAACACATCATTATCATTAAAATCCTTCAGTTGCAATTGGATAACCGCAGGCGATTATAATTACACTAACCCTTCAATCAATCAATCAATCATAGCACAGGAATCATCATCATCAATAATGTACATTAGTGAATTTGTCTAATAGATAGAATATGATTTAGTTCTTGTGTTTTTATTTCGGAAAAAAAATTTTCCGGGAATTATTTTTAAATAAATTGGATTTAATCAAATATACATGAAAGCATTTTTATAAATAACTCGTATGTAGTAATTTTTTTTATAACCAGTTTACAGTGCTTTAATAGATTACCTTCGTGGTGTAATGGTTAAGTCCTAGGCTTATAATCAGACGGTCGAGCGTTCAAACCCTGTTGACTCCATTGGTTTTATAAAAAATATATAGCGGGTTGCCTATCTACAGGCGTATAGAAATCTACTATACCGATAGATATCATATGACGTCACCGATAGATGGCATTAGCAGCGCTAGGAATTCAAATCTTTCAGCGGGAAATCCAAGTTGGAAATGAGGAGAGAGAGAGGGGGATGAGAGATGAGATATGCAGATGACCCCGCGAGATATAAAAAATGATCCGCTAATGACCCCGCGAATTAAATTAATTAGATCGTGATATGCAAATAATACCGTTAATACATAACACCGCGAATGATATGTAAATGATCCACTAATGACCCCGCGAATGATATGCAAATGAACCTGGAATTTCGCGGATGACCTTGAAATGCAAAACGAACCTTCATAAGAAAATACATGGGATTTTGAGCTCGAACCCGCCTAGCTATACTACTATGCAGTTAGATAATTACATGCAACACCAACTGCTATTCTTAAACTAGTGACCACCAACCGACTTTTCAAAAACAGTTTTTGTTTCTCGGTTATTACGAAACATAGACACTAATGATATCCAGTTTTTTAGTTGCATTTTATGTGTACTATCACCTGTCCAGACGATACGCATCTTAAGTGAAACACTCTATATAACAATTCAAATTACATAACATTATATTACAAAATATAAAGAATTGTTTAAAGGTAGACAAAGAACGAATATCAAAATAATCTTTAAGAAAAGATTATTTGCCACATCATCCCGTGATTAACCCAAAGAAACCCACTACAAAAATTAGAATTGTTTATGGTGGATCGACAAAGGCAGTGGCGTGCGGTGAGAATCTAGACTAGGGAAGCAACCACGACTTTAATTTTAATATACCTAGGTACAGGAGCGGATTTACGGGGGGGGGGAGATAATCCCCACAAATGTAGAAATGAGTATACATAGAATAGAAACAAATAATGTTTGTTTAATTATTATTTATTAAAACAATTATTTTTCCAAAAATTTTCCCCTTAAGATAATTCTCTGGATCCGCCTCTGCTAGGTACAATAAAAAATATACTTTTTATAAAAAAGTTTTTCAAAGAAGAACTTTTACACTTTATACTTATGGAATTTGTTGACTATTATTCTTTATTTAAAAAAACTACTACATGTATTTATACTGCAACTCGATTTTCCGGTCTTAGCAAAATACCGATGCAGGTTTTAATCTTTGTTGTTAAATTTGAAAGTTCTGGTTTTGATCTGCCTTTCTTAATAATTTGTAATTTCTCTCGAAAACTGTATGCAGAAATTTTTTTATTAATAATTTACAAACTGGACAAAAAAATCGTCCTGATTCGGATGTATCGAATGTACTCGAACCTTCCACCGAAGCAGCTGAATTTGCAGTGGTGAGTTCGTGACGATAATGCAATTTTGAAATTTGCATACAGAGCAAACTAAATAGAATTATTTGCCTTTAATAAAATCCAACTTATATAAAATGAAATAATAAAATGTAACAAAAACAGTCTCATTCGCAGATTTACATTACTTAAGTAACATTACATTTAACAAACACTAAATTGAACAGATAACTAAATTATAATAAATAAACATTTGGGCATGAAGCACACTAAAAATAACGGCCAAACAATGCTAACAGCATTGTCTGTATCACTACGCCCGCTGATCCACGCCAAGGCTAGGAGAAGAGCGGTTATAAGCAACGAAATCAGTGCTTATATGCAGTGTATGTAACACATTTGAATCGGTATTACGTTTCCGTGCAAGTTTAATGAGCCTAATTTAAAATAGTACTCTAAATAATTATACTTTTTGCTGTACAAAATTGATATTGAGCTTTAAGTTGATTAAATATTACAAAGTCAAATAAACGATAACCATAATTTTATGAAAATATTTTTGTTAGCATTGGCTTTTATTTTTAATAAATTCTCAAGGGAAGCATTGCTTCCATTGCTTCCATTGACCGCACTCCACTGGGCAAAGGCAAGAAAAAATATAATGAGTCGTAATGAAACTATTATGTTTGTAGAAAACACAATAAAGGTAATCAAAAAATATCCTAATGTAGAATTTCCCTACGTATCATTATTCCACAGTATGCATAAAATGTAGTGAATGCTTCTACTATAAGTTGATCTCACTCTTACTAATTAAAAATCATTTCTTTTTCTTTTTTCTAATAGAAGTAAAAGGATTTTCTTGAGTTTATCCATACGGTCCATTCTTTCAATAAGTGACAATCCTGCAGATATTTTAAGTCGAAGCGAACCATTTAAGATTAGATTGTCGAGTTAGTTACCGGAGTGAAACTGGCAGCCAAAAAGTAGCAGCCGATAGCTCATAGAATTCGTTGTGAACCATCCTAATCCCACGGGCTATACTATTATAGCGCGACTACTACAAGATATAGTAATTATATATTATTATTAATTATAAGATATCCATTCGACTCCCATTGTTAAAAATATCTTTACAAGGGTCGCTGTTGGTTAATATGTTTATGCAAACTGCAGCTAAATAAAATTCCAAATACACGCTGTGTTTGTTAGCAAAATATACTGGAGCAGCCGCCTACTGATGCGTAGGGGTAGCCAAATAGGGCTGTAAAACAATTAATCTGCTTTGTGCGAGATTTAAATATGCAAATTGCAAATAAAGAGGGAGTCTATTAACAGTTTATACTATAGCAGCCGGATACTGAGACGTAGGGGTGACGAGAGAGGGCTGTAAAAGAGTTAGTATGCTTTGTGCGAAATTGAACTTTGGAAAATTCAAATAAAGAGGGTGTGTATTAACAGTTTATACTACAGCAGCCGGTTACTGAGGCGTGGGGGTGACGAAAGAGGGCTGTAAAAGGGTTAATCTGCTTTGTGCGAAATTGAACTATGGAAAATTCAAATAAAGAGGGTGTGTATTAACAGTTTATACTACAGCAGCCGGTTACTGAGGCGTGGGGGTGACGAGAGAGGGCTGTAAAAGGGTTAATCGGATTTGTGCGAAAATGAACTATGCAAAATTGAAATAAAGAAGGTGTGTGTTAACAGTTTATACTACAGCAGCCGGTTACTGAGGCGTAGGGGTGACGAGAGAGGGCTGTAAAAGGGTTAATCTGCTTTGTGCGAAATTGAACTATGGAAAATTCAAATAAAGAAGGTGTGTATTAACAGTTTATAGTACATCAGCTGGTTAGTGAGGCGAAGGGGTGACGAGAGAGGGCTGTAAAAGGGTTAATATGCTTTGTGCGAAATTAAACTATGGGAAATTCAAATAAAGAGGGTGTGTATTAACAGTTTATACTACAGCAGCCGGTTTCTGAGGCGCGGGGGTGACAAGAGAGGGCTGTAAAAGGGTTAATCTGCTTTGTGCGAAATTAAACTATGGAAAATTCAAATAAAGAGGGTGTGTATTAACAGTTTATACTACAGCAGCCGGTTACTGAGGCGTGGGGGTGACGAAAGAGGGCTGTAAAAGGGTTAATCTGCTTTGTGCGAAATTAAACTATGGAAAATTCAAATAAAGAGGGTGTGTATTAACAGTTTATACTACAGCAGCCGGTTACTGAGGCGTGGGGGTGACGAAAGAGGGCTGTAAAAGGGTTAATCTGCTTTGTGCGAAATTGAACTATGGAAAATTCAAATAAAGAGGGTGTGTATTAACAGTTTATACTACAGCAGCCGGTTACTGAGGCGTGGGGGTGACGAGAGAGGTCTTTAAAAGGGTTAATCGAATTTGTGCGAAAATGAACTATGAAAAATACAAATAAAGAAGGTGTGTGTTAACAGTTTATACTACAGCAGCCGGTAACTGAGGCGTAGGGATGACGAGAGAAGGCTATAGAAGGGTTAATCTGCTTTGTGCGAAATTGAACTATACAACATTCTAATAAAGAGGGTGTGTATTAACAGTTTATACTACAGCAGCTGGTTAGTGAGGCGTAGGGGTGACGAGAGAGGGCTGTAAAAGGGTTAATATGCTTTGTGCGAAATTGAACTATGGAAAATTCAAATAAAGAGGGTGTGTATTAACAGTTTATACTACAGCAGCCGGTTACTGAGGCGTGGGGGTGACGAAAGAGGGCTGTAAAAGGGTTAATCTGCTTTGTGCGAAATTGAACTATGGAAAATTCAAATAAAGAGGGTGTGTATTAACAGTTTATACTACAGCAGCCGGTTACTGAGGCGTGGGGGTGACGAGAGAGGGCTGTAAAAGGGTTAATCGGATTTGTGCGAAAATGAACTATGCAAAATTGAAATAAAGATGGTGTGTGTTAACAGTTTATACTACAGCAGCCGGTTACTGAGGCGTAGGGGTGACGAGAGAGGGCTGTAAAAGGGTTAATCTGCTTTGTGCGAAATTGAACTATGGAAAATTCAAATAAAGAAGGTGTGTATTAACAGTTTATAGTACATCAGCTGGTTAGTGAGGCGAAGGGGTGACGAGAGAGGGCTGTAAAAGGGTTAATATGCTTTGTGCGAAATTAAACTATGGGAAATTCAAATAAAGAGGGTGTGTATTAACAGTTTATACTACAGCAGCCGGTTTCTGAGGCGCGGGGGTGACAAGAGAGGGCTGTAAAAGGGTTAATCTGCTTTGTGCGAAATTGAACTATGGAAAATTCAAATAAAGAGGGTGTGTATTAACAGTTTATACTACAGCAGCCGGTTACTGAGGCGTGGGGGTGACGAAAGAGGGCTGTAAAAGGGTTAATCTGCTTTGTGCGAAATTAAACTATGGAAAATTCAAATAAAGAGGGTGTGTATTAACAGTTTATACTACAGCAGCCGGTTACTGAGGCGTGGGGGTGACGAGAGAGGTCTTTAAAAGGGTTAATCGGATTTGTGCGAAAATGAACTATGCAAAATTGAAATAAAGAAGGTGTGTGTTAACAGTTTATACTACAGCAGCCGGTTACTGAGGCGTGAGGGTGACGAAAGAGGGCTGTAAAATGGTTAATCTGCTTTGTGCGAAATTGAACTATGGAAAATTCAAATAAAGAGGGTGTGTATTAACAGTTTATACTACAGCAGCCGGTTACTGAGGCGTGGGGGTGACGAGAGAGGGCTGTAAAATGGTTAATATGCTTTGTGCGAAATTGAACTTTGGAAAATTCAAATAAAGAGGGTGTGTATTAACAGTTTATACTACAGCAGCCGGTTACTGAGGCGTAGGGGTGACGACAGAGGGCTGTAAAAGGGTTAATCTGATTTGTGCGAAAATGAACTATGAAAAATTCAAATAAAGAAGGTGTGTGTTAACAGTTTATACTACAGCAGCCGGTAACTGAGGCGTAGGGATGACGAGAGAAGGCTATAGAAGGGTTAATCTGCTTTGTGCGAAATTGAACTATACAACATTCTAATAAAGAGGGTGTGTATTAACAGTTTATACTACAGCAGCTGGTTAGTGAGGCGTATGGGTTACAAGAGAGGGCTGTAAAAGGGTTAATATGCTTTGTGCGAAATTGAACTATGGAAAATTCAAATAAAGAGGGTGTGTATTAACAGTTTATACTACAGCAGCCGGTTACTGAGGCGCGGGGGGGACGAAAGAGGGCTGTAAAAGGGTTAATCTGATTTGTGCGAAAATGAACTATGAAAAATTCAAATAAAGAAGGTGTGTGTTAACAGTTTATACTACAGCAGCCGGTAACTGAGGCGTAGGGATGACGAGAGAAGGCTATAGAAGGGTTAATCTGCTTTGTGCGAAATTGAACTATACAACATTCTAATAAAGAGGGTGTGTATTAACAGTTTATACTACAGCAGCTGGTTAGTGAGGCGTATGGGTGACAAGAGAGGGCTGTAAAAGGGTTAATATGCTTTGTGCGAAATTGAACTATGGAAAATTCAAATAAAGAGGGTGTGTATTAACAGTTTATACTACAGCAGCCGGTTACTGAGGCGTGGGGGGGACGAAAGAGGGCTGTAAAAGGGTTAATCGGATTTGTGCGAAAATGAACTATGCAAAATTGAAATAAAGAAGGTGTGTGTTAACAGTTTATACTACAGCAGCCGGTTACTGAGGCGTAGGGGTGACGAGAGAGGGCTGTAAAAGGGTTAATCTGCTTTGTGCGAAATTGAACTATGGAAAATTCAAATAATGAGGGTGTGTATTAACAGTTTATACTACAGCAGCCGGTTACTGAGGCGTGGGGGTGACGAGAGAGGTCTTTAAAAGGGTTAATCGGATTTGTGCGAAAATGAACTATGCAAAATTGAAATAAAGAAGGTGTGTGTTAACAGTTTATACTACAGCAGCCGGTTACTGAGGCGTAGGGGTGACAAGAGAGGGCTGTAAAAGGGTTAATCTGCTTTGTGCGAAATTGAACTATGGAAAATTCAAATAAAGAGGGTGTGTATTAACAGTTTATACTACAGCAGCCGGTTACTGAGGCGTGGGGGTGACGAGAGAGGGCTGTAAAAGGGTTAATCGGATTTGTGCGAAAATGAACTATGCAAAATTGAAATAAAGAAGGTGTGTGTTAACAGTTTATACTACAGCAGCCGGTTACTGAGGCGTGGGGGTGACGAAAGAGGGCTGTAAAAGGGTTAATCTGCTTTGTGCGAAATTAAACTATGGAAAATTCAAATAAAGAGGGTGTGTATTAACAGTTTATACTACAGCAGCCGGTTACTGAGGCGTGGGGGTGACGAGAGAGGTCTTTAAAAGGGTTAATCGGATTTGTGCGAAAATGAACTATGCAAAATTGAAATAAAGAAGGTGTGTGTTAACAGTTTATACTACAGCAGCCGGTTACTGAGGCGTGGGGGTGACGAAAGAGGGCTGTAAAAGGGTTAATCTGCTTTGTGCGAAATTGAACTATGGAAAATTCAAATAAAGAGGTTGTGTATTAACAGTTTATACTACAGCAGCCGGTTACTGAGGCGTGGGGGTGACGAGAGAGGGCTGTAAAAGGGTTAATATGCTTTGTGCGAAATTGAACTTTGGAAAATTCAAATAAAGAGGGTGTGTATTAACAGTTTATACTACAGCAGCCGGTTACTGAGGCGTAGGGGTGACGACAGAGGGCTGTAAAAGGGTTAATCTGATTTGTGCGAAAATGAACTATGAAAAATTCAAATAAAGAAGGTGTGTGTTAACAGTTTATACTACAGCAGCCGGTAACTGAGGCGTAGGGATGACGAGAGAAGGCTATAGAAGGGTTAATCTGCTTTGTGCGAAATTGAACTATACAACATTCTAATAAAGAGGGTGTGTATTAACAGTTTATACTACAGCAGCTGGTTAGTGAGGCGTATGGGTGACAAGAGAGGGCTGTAAAAGGGTTAATATGCTTTGTGCGAAATTGAACTATGGAAAATTCAAATAAAGAGGGTGTGTATTAACAATTTATACTACAGCAGCCGGTTACTGAGGCGCGGGGGGGACGAAAGAGGGCTGTAAAAGGGTTAATCTGATTTGTGCGAAAATGAACTATGAAAAATTCAAATAAAGAAGGTGTGTGTTAACAGTTTATACTACAGCAGCCGGTAACTGAGGCGTAGGGATGACGAGAGAAGGCTATAGAAGGGTTAATCTGCTTTGTGCGAAATTGAACTATACAACATTCTAATAAAGAGGGTGTGTATTAACAGTTTATACTACAGCAGCTGGTTAGTGAGGCGTATGGGTGACAAGAGAGGGCTGTAAAAGGGTTAATATGCTTTGTGCGAAATTGAACTATGGAAAATTCAAATAAAGAGGGTGTGTATTAACAGTTTATACTACAGCAGCCGGTTACTGAGGCGTGGGGGGGACGAAAGAGGGCTGTAAAAGGGTTAATCGGATTTGTGCGAAAATGAACTATGCAAAATTGAAATAAAGAAGGTGTGTGTTAACAGTTTATACTACAGCAGCCGGTTACTGAGGCGTAGGGGTGACGAGAGAGGGCTGTAAAAGGGTTAATCTGCTTTGTGCGAAATTGAACTATGGAAAATTCAAATAATGAGGGTGTGTATTAACAGTTTATACTACAGCAGCCGGTTACTGAGGCGTGGGGGTGACGAGAGAGGTCTTTAAAAGGGTTAATCGGATTTGTGCGAAAATGAACTATGCAAAATTGAAATAAAGAAGGTGTGTGTTAACAGTTTATACTACAGCAGCCGGTTACTGAGGCGTAGGGGTGACGAAAGAGGGCTGTAAAAGGGTTAATCTGCTTTGTGCGAAATTGAACTATGGAAAATTCAAATAAAGAGGGTGTGTATTAACAGTTTATACTACAGTAGCCTGTTACTGAGCCGTATGGGTGACGAGACTGGGTTGTAAAAGGGTTAATCAGCGTTAATCTGATAATAATTATACTTTACACTTTGGGAAGTTCTATAACGCAGTTCGAGACAATTTAAAATATCTGCAGAAACTTACATATCAAAAATTTGTTTGTATTGCTATTTTACCTATAGGGTCCGATGGATAAAAGGTCCCCCAAATAATAAAAATTGCACTCGTAGTTTTTTATGATAACCATGAACGTCTCTGCAAGTAGTAGTGTGAGTAGACGTTTGACAAATATCATTAAATTTAAAGAAAAGTGTTGTGTTTTAAAATCCCAATGTTTTATTTTATGCTTTAATTCTACTTAAATTTTTTGAGCTAGTAAGTTATTAAAACCAATTTTATATTTTTGTCTCGACAAAATAATAAATCTTTGCGCTTTAATAATAATTCTCAAATACTGTAAGGGTTGTTTGAGAATTTACAAATTGGTGAGTATTCAAGTTACAAATATTTTTAATTTGAACACACCCAACACTGCATTGGTGATATTTCATGCTTTAATAGGTTAGTGCTGTGGTACTACGTGCTATACAATACAAAATACAATTTAACTATAAGATTTCAGCTTTATTTAAATGGATTGTAAAGGAGATGTTTTTATGGCTTGCTTATGAATTATTAGGACCATAATAATAAACCTTTTTTCGAATATCCGTCAGGGTGGTTGGTGTAAACTATAGCAAGGGGTTGTTTTGGACTATGCTTCAACACTTGGTTTTATTTTGTAACCATAAATTATAAAATTTATATATTTTTTAATTATATTTAAGAAATATATCATGGGTTCATTTTACAATTTTTACTAATAATTTTCTCGCTTCATTCACTGGCAGTGGCAGTGAATATTTGTCTCCCGTTTTTCGAGTTTTGCTTTATATAAAAGAGTACACATTAATATTACCATTAGAACTATTAATTGTTAAATTGTCATGTATTATTGAAGAGACAGATTCTGAGTTTTATGCTGTTTATGCATTTGCTTGTGTTGTTACTACATGTGTGAGATTTTAAAGTGCAATATTTTCGTAATAAAACAATACAGTGAATATATACCACAAATAGAAATAGGTAAGTAAATATGAAGTACTTTTTTTTATGCGAGGATACACCAATGTTGTAGTTTAAGATCCAAATTGTAAGTGCACGGTAACCATAGCATAATTCAATAAATTTTACAAATTTTCGGTTTTTAATCTACAGTGTAATTATTTTAAATACGAATAAAACTTTAAGCGAATAAATTTAAACTTATTATTATTATTAGTATGATTAGTATTATTTTGGCCATCCACATAAAGTTCCCAGACAATTGTACGTACTAGAAAAAGTGCAAATGCACCTACGGTGTTGTAAGCCTTGCATGTGTAATTACTAAGTAATAAATGAATCTGAATCACTTTCACAGAAATCAACTACCATGCGGACAAGAAAATCTTCACGTCAAATGCCGCCAGAAGCACGTATTCATAAAATAAAAGAAGTACTGCTTTGCAAAGGTATTTCAATGGAGGATCTAAAAGGTACGTCTTATTATGATGCCAAATCTGTATATGGAGTTTTATGTGCGGATATGGGATTAAAGAACAAAGAAAAAAATAGAAAATTAATTTCTATTACCATTAGCCGACACATAAGAAATTGCCTGAATGTAATAACAAATAAAGCTGTAGACAACTCGTCTCCGCAAAAGGTTGCAACTTCCGATCCGTATGGTACATCTTACGAATCAAAACCTTCCGCAGACAAAGATAAACACTCGTCCCCGCAAGAGTTTGCAGATTCCGATCTGTATGGCACATCCCATGATTCAAAACTTTCCACAGGCAAAGATGACAACTCGCCTCCGCAACAACTTGTAGAATCCGATCCGTATGGTATATCGCACAATAGAAAAACCCCCGCAGACAATTCCAAGATGTCGACCAATGCATCACCGAAAACTGTACGAAATGATGATTTGGAAAATACGTCGTTCCTAATCTTACCAGCCATATTTTGGAATACTTATTACTGTGGTGGAAAGAAAGCTTTAAAACGAAATTGGACTGACGCCTTCAATAATATCTTTGCAGAAAAATTTCCAATTTGTGTTCTCAAATTTAAGTGGCACAAAGTAAGAAAAATTAATCTAAAAAACACTGCATATACGTTTATTGCAGCAGCAGAATGTAAACATAGCACTTGTGCCACTTATAAATTCTGGACAAAAGAGGAATTATCTGTGAAAGATATTAAAATACACGTCAATCAACAAGGTAAGGTGTATCATGAGGACGAAAAGCATCGCCGTTTTATAAAAGGCTTCAGAAGGAAAATATTAGCGCAAGAATTGAAAAGCAAAGCTCCTTCAATTGTCAAATTACAAAAATTGGGTAGCGTTCCTTCTGAAGTCTTGAAAGCAGGCAACTTTAATGAAGCTCCGTCTGAGGATATTTTAAAACAAATTTCTAGCGAAAACATCAGAGCCGAAGATTTAGATAAAGATTTATTTATGTTTTTAATAAAATTACAAAATGAAATGGCTAATAATGGCTTGTGGGAAGGTAAACATTTAAAAGGTTACATTCAGGATATTTGGTATTTTCCGTTCTTAATAAGGTTGCAATCAGAGTTTCAAATTCGGTATTTATTGAAGCTAGGTAAAAATAGTAATTTATTTCTTTATTTGGATGCTACAGGTAGCATTATTGCAAAGCCGGAGTGGATAGCGAAAAAGATATTTTATTACGCATTAGTTTTACCAGGACAAAACAGTTCTCCTGTTCCGGTAGCTGAACTTATAACATCTAGTCAAACCATACCCACTCTACAGTACTTTTTAACGTCCTTTTTACGTGATTTGCGATTATGTGGAGGTTATCAAATGGCACCGTTAATTAAGAAAGTCGAAACCGATTTTAGTATGGCATTAATGCAAGCTACTTTACTAAGCTTCAACAAAATGTCCTTATTAGAATATTTACAAAGTACTTATGCACATGTTGTAAATCACGTTAGTATAAAACATTTAACAATTCTTCATATATGTTCGTCTCATGTTTTTCACAATGCAGTATCAAGGATTAATAAAATATCAAAAAACAAAACCCTTCGCTACGAAGCAAAAAGAATCATTGCAGCTTTCATTAACAGTTCTAATCTTTTAGCAGCAACCGTTTTTTTCCGACATGTTGTTAATGTGTATGGTTTTGATTACATCAATGACAATTATGCAGAAAGTTTAACTTCAATTAAAGAAGAAATGGGTATAAAAGAAAAAGTACATGGTCCTTTCCCGAAAGAATGGAACGAGTTCGAAAGAGACCATAAAAGATGTAATTTACGCCACTCTTCTCCTTTTTATAAGCCTTTTTCATATGTCCTTACGTCAGCCACTGATGAAACAGGAGAACCTACTCCAAACAAAAATATTCGCTATTTACCTAAATTCATAGGTTACATCCTGACCGATTTATTACCGTTCTATCCTATTTGGTCAGGGATGTTAATAAGACAATTTAAAATAATTAGAGATTGCAACGCATCAGTAGAAAACTGGTTTAAAATTGTTAAGAAAGATACATTTAATAATAAAATGCGTCGAAAGGCACCTAGGTTCATACAGTTTATGGGAAGTTTATTGAAATCCAGATTTAGCAGTCACACAATATGCCTTAAAACAAGTCGCCAGTTAAAACCAAAAAGATTAAGAAAAAAGAAAGTAGCTACAATTAGAATAAGTAATATACATAAATTATCAACATCTGCTAAAAGTATTATAAATTTGCAAAATGTATCGCTATGCGAGGAGGAATGGAACAAGCGAGGTACTCCTTTAAAAAGCGGGTACTTCAATAAACACACCAAAGTTTTACCAATTGAAACTCCATCACCTATAACCAAATACAGTACCCCCAAAGAATCAATAACGCCTATTCAAGTAACCCCACTTCCTTACTCTCCTATCCCAAAACCATCAGCTGAAGTCCTTCAATTAGTAAAACGTAAACTGATAGAAGAACCTGATGCTACAGAAGCAAAACCTTGGGATGGTGTGGAAAACTACATGCAATTAACCGAGAACAAGTATGTAATAGTAGGTTTTGAAATTTTTAAAGTAAATTTAGAAACATTACACCCTAACCAGTTATTGGACGATAACATTTTAAATAGTTTTCTACATTTGATGTCTTATTATGCACAGGATCGACACTTAAAAGTCCTCAGATTTGATACACTATTCATTCAACAATTATCTACTTTAAGCGAGCAATTAAGACCCGGTTTTTATAAGTGGGCCAGAAATGCAGAAATATTTAATTTTGATATTTGGCTAATGCCTATAAATTTATTTAACAGTCACTGGACTCTTGCAGTTTTTATTTTTAAATATAAATATATAATATATCTTGATTCTTTACACGGTAGTTTTCCTGAAAATTTATTTACAAAGATTTTTAAATTTATTGATATTAATTATTCAGTAGTTTATAATGTAAGTGTAAATTGGGACGAGTGGACAATTTTTGCAGTCAAAGATATTCCTACCCAATTTTCTTCTTCTGGAGTGGGAGTAAATTGTGGCGTTCACGTGTGTGTTTGGGCTCACATAATATGCACTGGCAGTGCATACGACTTCAAAGAAACCGATATGTTAAAAATTAGAAAGTGGATGATGCAATTATTAGTATTGTCGCCTAAAGGGAGTTCTGAACAAGAAAAACTGCAGAACAAACAAAGGCATTTGTTGTTGGAGGATTTTAATGAAACAGGACAATCTTTAAAAAGTAATCGAATGCCAAAAATCTTGACTGTTCCACCACCTGAGTATAATTCTACAATAGAATTTTGCAGAAATATTAATAGAGATATTTTTAATGCTACAAATAGACATTGCGCTGTTGCACATTGCGTTGGTCCCATTGAAAATATGTTTTTTTGTGAAGGTGCTTGCAGGGATTGGTACCATAAAACATGCCTCAAAATGAATCCAACAAGAGGACGAGTTGCGAAGGCTAAGTTTTATTGTCCCAATTGTTTCGACAACCCTACAAATTAGAATACTCTTCCTTCATTTGCGTTTACTTTCAAGATATTAGAACCTAAAAACGGTTTTAATTGTTACTGATGACATGATGCTTGTATGATTTATTTCCGTATTTCAGGTATTATATTCATTATTCCAGTACGTCTTACTTTTACTTCATCATTGGTGGCATATTTTCTTAATCTTCGGTCTGATGAATTTCTTATTTCGTTAACCGCCTGTCATAAATGGACGTAGTTATGCAGAAAGCTATCAATCCTCGATATACTTAAACAGAGTAGATTACAGATATTCTCATAATGATATAACTAATAACCAAGGTTGGCTGCTGACCTTATTTATACAAGTAGCCGTGTGGCTTGATAGGTTTTAATAAAATGAAGATTGCACAATACTGAATTTGTATACGAGTTCAGCCCATTTTTTAACATTTGAGGGTTGGTAGCTTTCTTCACAAATACGTCCAAATATGTTGTAACATAATATCATAATTATTGTATGTGTATTTTGTAGGTGTGACGGTTTCTCTTTGTGATTATAGTTGTGAATAAAATAACATTTTATTCACAACTATCATGCAGATAGGTAATAATACTTTGGACAAATTTTTACAAATGAAATGAAATTTTCATATTCAATTTTAGTGATTATATTATTATTATTATTATATTAATATATTGTAGATAATATATATTTTTATATGTAGTATAGATGTTTTTAATTATATAATATACATAAATGAAACTAATTTAAATGTGGTAGTTTCCCTGAAATACGCCGACGGACATGATTTATTTATGATTTATACAACACCTCTAAATAAAAAGGCTATTTGATGTTTTCAAACAAATATAGCCGTACTTATAGAGAGATTACACGCGTGTAATCTAATAATAGTTATTTATGTGTTAAGGGTATAATGAAGCTTTTATGGCCAGAAGCGTTATTTCTAGCCCGAGGCGTCAGCCGAGGGCTAGGAAAAGGCTGTAGGGCCATAAAAGCAAGTTATGCCCGAAATGCATACACTATTTTATGCACAGATTGTTTTTATCTCAAATCTATTATTGTGTAAAAAATATAATTAAATGAGTACGTAGGTTACATCAAGCCGCTGTACGTATACTTATGTGCATATATACGAAGTACGTTACTATAGTTACTATCTAAAATACTTAATTTCAGCTTATTTTCATTGGTGATAAGTTTACAAATTATATTAAGAACCAATCAAGTTCTACAAATACAGCTCTGACATTTAATTGACGTTTCATTATTGCCCGTCGGATCATAAAGAGGCCCTTGGGGCATAAAGAGACAGTTATGTTTAGATAGATCTATCAATAATAGTCTAATTATAATGCATCTGTGCATAAAAAGACGTTTATGTTTAGATGAGTCTTGCAATAATAGTCTAATTATAATGCATCTGTGCATAATAAATTTAATGTTACACAGCAGTGGCGTATTTAGGGGGGATCTATCGGGCTGGAAACCCCCTTTGGAAATCTTTGGAATAATCTAGGCTATGTAGTATAACCGGCTGCTGTAGTATAAACTGTTAATACACACGCTCTTTATTTGAATTTTCCATAGTTCAATTTCGCACAAAGCATATTAACCCTTTTACAGCCCTCTCTCGTCACCCCTACGCCTCAGTAACCGGCTGCTGTAGTATAAACTGTTAACACACACCCTCTTTATTTAAATTTTCCATAGTTCAATTTCGCACAAAGCAGATTAACCCTTTTACAGCCCTCTTTCGTCCCCCCCACGCCTCAGTAACCGGCTGCTGTAGTATAAACTGTTAATACACACCCTCTTTATTTGAATTTTCCATAGTTCAATTTCGCACAAAGCATATTAACCCTTTTACAGCCCTCTCTTGTCACCCATACGCCTCACTAACCAGCTGCTGTAGTATAAACTGTTAATACACACCCTCTTTATTAGAATGTTGTATAGTTCAATTTCGCACAAAGCAGATTAACCCTTCTATAGCCTTCTCTCGTCATCCCTACGCCTCAGTTACCGGCTGCTGTAGTATAAACTGTTAACACACACCTTCTTTATTTGAATTTTTCATAGTTCATTTTCGCACAAATCAGATTAACCCTTTTACAGCCCTCTGTCGTCACCCCTACGCCTCAGTAACCGGCTGCTGTAGTATAAACTGTTAATACACACCCTCTTTATTTGAATTTTCCAAAGTTCAATTTCGCACAAAGCATATTAACCCTTTTACAGCCCTCTCTCGTCACCCCTACGCCTCACTAACCAGCTGCTGTAGTATAAACTGTTAATACACACCCTCATTATTTGAATTTTCCATAGTTCAATTTCGCACAAAGCAGATTAACCCTTTTACAGCCCTCTCTCGTCACCCCTACGCCTCAGTAACCGACTGCTGTAGTATAAACTGTTAACACACACCACCTTTATTTCAATTTTGCATAGTTCATTTTCGCACAAATTCGATTAACCCTTTTAAAGACCTCTCTCGTCACCCCCACGCCTCAGTAACCGGCTGCTGTAGTATAAACTGTTAATACACACCCTCTTTATTTGAATTTTCCATAGTTCAATTTCGCACAAAGCAGATTAACCCTTTTACAGCCCTCTTTCGTCACCCCCACGCCTCAGTAACCGGCTGCTGTAGTATAAACTGTTAACACACACCTTCTTTATTTCAATTTTGCATAGTTCATTTTCGCACAAATCCGATTAACCCTTTTAAAGACCTCTCTCGTCACCCCCACGCCTCAGTAACCGGCTGCTGTAGTATAAACTGTTAATACACACCCTCTTTATTTGAATTTTCCATAGTTTAATTTCGCACAAAGCAGATTAACCCTTTTACAGCCCTCTTTCGTCACCCCCACGCCTCAGTAACCGGCTGCTGTAGTATAAACTGTTAATACACACCCTCTTTATTTGAATTTTCCATAGTTCAATTTCGCACAAAGCAGATTAACCCTTTTACAGCCCTCTCTTGTCACCCCCGCGCCTCAGAAACCGGCTGCTGTAGTATAAACTGTTAATACACACCCTCTTTATTTGAATTTCCCATAGTTTAATTTCGCACAAAGCATATTAACCCTTTTACAGCCCTCTCTCGTCACCCCTTCGCCTCACTAACCAGCTGATGTACTATAAACTGTTAATACACACCTTCTTTATTTGAATTTTCCATAGTTCAATTTCGCACAAAGCAGATTAACCCTTTTACAGCCCTCTCTCGTCACCCCTACGCCTCAGTAACCGGCTGCTGTAGTATAAACTGTTAACACACACCTTCTTTATTTCAATTTTGCATAGTTCATTTTCGCACAAATCCGATTAACCCTTTTACAGCCCTCTCTCGTCACCCCCACGCCTCAGTAACCGGCTGCTGTAGTATAAACTGTTAATACACACCCTCTTTATTTGAATTTTCCATAGTTCAATTTCGCACAAAGCAGATTAACCCTTTTACAGCCCTCTTTCGTCACCCCCACGCCTCAGTAACCGGCTGCTGTAGTATAAACTGTTAATACACACCCTCTTTATTTGAATTTTCCATAGTTCAATTTCGCACAAAGCATATTAACCCTTTTACAGCCCTCTCTTGTCACCCATACGCCTCACTAACCAGCTGCTGTAGTATAAACTGTTAATACACACCCTCTTTATTAGAATGTTGTATAGTTCAATTTCGCACAAAGCAGATTAACCCTTCTATAGCCTTCTCTCGTCATCCCTACGCCTCAGTTACCGGCTGCTGTAGTATAAACTGTTAACACACACCTTCTTTATTTGAATTTTTCATAGTTCATTTTCGCACAAATCAGATTAACCCTTTTACAGCCCTCTTTCGTCCCCCCCACGCCTCAGTAACCGGCTGCTGTAGTATAAACTGTTAATACACACCCTCTTTATTTGAATTTTCCATAGTTCAATTTCGCACAAAGCATATTAACCCTTTTACAGCCCTCTCTTGTCACCCATACGCCTCACTAACCAGCTGCTGTAGTATAAACTGTTAATACACACCCTCTTTATTAGAATGTTGTATAGTTCAATTTCGCACAAAGCAGATTAACCCTTCTATAGCCTTCTCTCGTCATCCCTACGCCTCAGTTACCGGCTGCTGTAGTATAAACTGTTAACACACACCTTCTTTATTTGAATTTTTCATAGTTCATTTTCGCACAAATCAGATTAACCCTTTTACAGCCCTCTGTCGTCACCCCTACGCCTCAGTAACCGGCTGCTGTAGTATAAACTGTTAATACACACCCTCTTTATTTGAATTTTCCAAAGTTCAATTTCGCACAAAGCATATTAACCCTTTTACAGCCCTCTCTCGTCACCCCTACGCCTCACTAACCAGCTGCTGTAGTATAAACTGTTAATACACACCCTCATTATTTGAATTTTCCATAGTTCAATTTCGCACAAAGCAGATTAACCCTTTTACAGCCCTCTCTCGTCACCCCTACGCCTCAGTAACCGGCTGCTGTAGTATAAACTGTTAACACACACCTTCTTTATTTCAATTTTGCATAGTTCATTTTCGCACAAATTCGATTAACCCTTTTAAAGACCTCTCTCGTCACCCCCACGCCTCAGTAACCGGCTGCTGTAGTATAAACTGTTAATACACACCCTCTTTATTTGAATTTTCCATAGTTCAATTTCGCACAAAGCAGATTAACCCTTTTACAGCCCTCTTTCGTCACCCCCACGCCTCAGTAACCGGCTGCTGTAGTATAAACTGTTAACACACACCTTCTTTATTTCAATTTTGCATAGTTCATTTTCGCACAAATCCGATTAACCCTTTTAAAGACCTCTCTCGTCACCCCCACGCCTCAGTAACCGGCTGCTGTAGTATAAACTGTTAATACACACCCTCATTATTTGAATTTTCCATAGTTTAATTTCGCACAAAGCAGATTAACCCTTTTACAGCCCTCTTTCGTCACCCCCACGCCTCAGTAACCGGCTGCTGTAGTATAAACTGTTAATACACACCCTCTTTATTTGAATTTTCCATAGTTCAATTTCGCACAAAGCAGATTAACCCTTTTACAGCCCTCTCTTGTCACCCCCGCGCCTCAGAAACCGGCTGCTGTAGTATAAACTGTTAATACACACCCTCTTTATTTGAATTTCCCATAGTTTAATTTCGCACAAAGCATATTAACCCTTTTACAGCCCTCTCTCGTCACCCCTTCGCCTCACTAACCAGCTGATGTACTATAAACTGTTAATACACACCTTCTTTATTTGAATTTTCCATAGTTCAATTTCGCACAAAGCAGATTAACCCTTTTACAGCCCTCTCTCGTCACCCCTACGCCTCAGTAACCGGCTGCTGTAGTATAAACTGTTAACACACACCTTCTTTATTTCAATTTTGCATAGTTCATTTTCGCACAAATCCGATTAACCCTTTTACAGCCCTCTCTCGTCACCCCCACGCCTCAGTAACCGGCTGCTGTAGTATAAACTGTTAATACACACCCTCTTTATTTGAATTTTCCATAGTTCAATTTCGCACAAAGCAGATTAACCCTTTTACAGCCCTCTTTCGTCACCCCCACGCCTCAGTAACCGGCTGCTGTAGTATAAACTGTTAATACACACCCTCTTTATTTGAATTTTCCATAGTTCAATTTCGCACAAAGCATATTAACCCTTTTACAGCCCTCTCTTGTCACCCATACGCCTCACTAACCAGCTGCTGTAGTATAAACTGTTAATACACACCCTCTTTATTAGAATGTTGTATAGTTCAATTTCGCACAAAGCAGATTAACCCTTCTATAGCCTTCTCTCGTCATCCCTACGCCTCAGTTACCGGCTGCTGTAGTATAAACTGTTAACACACACCTTCTTTATTTGAATTTTTCATAGTTCATTTTCGCACAAATCAGATTAACCCTTTTACAGCCCTCTTTCGTCCCCCCCACGCCTCAGTAACCGGCTGCTGTAGTATAAACTGTTAATACACACCCTCTTTATTTGAATTTTCCATAGTTCAATTTCGCACAAAGCATATTAACCCTTTTACAGCCCTCTCTTGTCACCCATACGCCTCACTAACCAGCTGCTGTAGTATAAACTGTTAATACACACCCTCTTTATTAGAATGTTGTATAGTTCAATTTCGCACAAAGCAGATTAACCCTTCTATAGCCTTCTCTCGTCATCCCTACGCCTCAGTTACCGGCTGCTGTAGTATAAACTGTTAACACACACCTTCTTTATTTGAATTTTTCATAGTTCATTTTCGCACAAATCAGATTAACCCTTTTACAGCCCTCTGTCGTCACCCCTACGCCTCAGTAACCGGCTGCTGTAGTATAAACTGTTAATACACACCCTCTTTATTTGAATTTTCCAAAGTTCAATTTCGCACAAAGCATATTAACCCTTTTACAGCCCTCTCTCGTCACCCCTACGCCTCACTAACCAGCTGCTGTAGTATAAACTGTTAATACACACCCTCATTATTTGAATTTTCCATAGTTCAATTTCGCACAAAGCAGATTAACCCTTTTACAGCCCTCTCTCGTCACCCCTACGCCTCAGTAACCGGCTGCTGTAGTATAAACTGTTAACACACACCTTCTTTATTTCAATTTTGCATAGTTCATTTTCGCACAAATTCGATTAACCCTTTTAAAGACCTCTCTCGTCACCCCCACGCCTCAGTAACCGGCTGCTGTAGTATAAACTGTTAATACACACCCTCTTTATTTGAATTTTCCATAGTTCAATTTCGCACAAAGCAGATTAACCCTTTTACAGCCCTCTTTCGTCACCCCCACGCCTCAGTAACCGGCTGCTGTAGTATAAACTGTTAACACACACCTTCTTTATTTCAATTTTGCATAGTTCATTTTCGCACAAATCCGATTAACCCTTTTAAAGACCTCTCTCGTCACCCCCACGCCTCAGTAACCGGCTGCTGTAGTATAAACTGTTAACACACACCCTCTTTATTTGAATTTTCCATAGTTTAATTTCGCACAAAGCAGATTAACCCTTTTACAGCCCTCTTTCGTCACCCCCACGCCTCAGTAACCGGCTGCTGTAGTATAAACTGTTAATACACACCCTCTTTATTTGAATTTTCCATAGTTCAATTTCGCACAAAGCAGATTAACCCTTTTACAGCCCTCTCTTGTCACCCCCGCGCCTCAGAAACCGGCTGCTGTAGTATAAACTGTTAATACACACCCTCTTTATTTGAATTTCCCATAGTTTAATTTCGCACAAAGCATATTAACCCTTTTACAGCCCTCTCTCGTCACCCCTTCGCCTCACTAACCAGCTGATGTACTATAAACTGTTAATACACACCTTCTTTATTTGAATTTTCCATAGTTCAATTTCGCACAAAGCAGATTAACCCTTTTACAGCCCTCTCTCGTCACCCCCACGCCTCAGTAACCGGCTGCTGTAGTATAAACTGTTAACACACACCTTCTTTATTTCAATTTTGCATAGTTCATTTTCGCACAAATCCGATTAACCCTTTTACAGCCCTCTCTCGTCACCCCCACGCCTCAGTAACCGGCTGCTGTAGTATAAACTGTTAATACACACCCTCTTTATTTGAATTTTCCATAGTTCAATTTCGCACAAAGCAGATTAACCCTTTTACAGCCCTCTTTCGTCACCCCCACGCCTCAGTAACCGGCTGCTGTAGTATAAACTGTTAATACACACCCTCTTTATTTGAATTTTCCATAGTTCAATTTCGCACAAAGCATATTAACCCTTTTACAGCCCTCTCTCGTCACCCCTACGCCTCACTAACCAGCTGCTGTAGTATAAACTGTTAATACACACCCTCTTTATTAGAATGTTGTATAGTTCAATTTCGCACAAAGCAGATTAACCCTTCTATAGCCTTCTCTCGTCATCCCTACGCCTCAGTTACCGGCTGCTGTAGTATAAACTGTTAACACACACCTTCTTTATTTGAATTTTTCATAGTTCATTTTCGCACAAATCCGATTAACCCTTTTACAGCCCTCTGTCGTCACCCCTACGCCTCAGTAACCGGCTGCTGTAGTATAAACTGTTAATACACACCCTCTTTATTTGAATTTTCCAAAGTTCAATTTCGCACAAAGCATACTAACTCTTTTACAGCCCTCTCTCGTCACCCCTACGTCTCAGTATCCGGCTGCTATAGTATAAACTGTTAATAGACTCCCTCTTTATTTGCAATTTGCATATTTAAATCTCGCACAAAGCAGATTAATTGTTTTACAGCCCTATTTGGCTACCCCTACGCATCAGTAGGCGGCTGCTCCAGTATATTTTGCTAACAAACACAGCGTGTATTTGGAATTTTATTTAGCTGCAGTTTGCATAAACATATTAACCAACAGCGACCCTTGTAAAGATATTTTTAACAATGGGAGTCGAATGGATATCTTATAATTAATAATAATATATAATTACTATATCTTGTAGTAGTCGCGCTATAATAGTATAGCCCGTGGGATTAGGATGGTTCACAACGAATTCTATGAGCTATCGGCTGCTACTTTTTGGCTGCCAGTTTCACTCCGGTGAGTTAGTTTTAGATTGTAGAGAAAGATGAGAAGATAAGGATTAATAATGCCCTTTATGCCGTGGACGCACAGCATTCTTTACCTAATTACATTGAAAAAAATAATTTAGTGCAGATTTGTCAGCATTGTAATTATTATTTTCTAATTGTATCTAAATTCAATGCTTATCAAGAAATAAAAACACACTTACATTAAAATATATTTATTTAGCAGCGAATGGGTATATTAAGAATTGGATATAATAGTATTTTATACCTAACGAAAAACAACGTGGTGTTGTATTCATAACCTCAAAGTTTGTTTTCTAATTAGTACTGCTTGTAGTGAAACATTTAAATGTGTAGTAATTTCTAAATGTAAACATTCTTGTGATATTATTAATCCTGTATTTTCAAAGTAACATTATACATGATGCAGGTCAATTTTAATACAAATAAAAACCAGAAAAAGGTAAGCATGATGTCCATGTAAATACTAAGTGTACGACCTTGCGGTTTTAATTTACATTAAATTTCAGCCCTTTAAGATTCATACAAAACCAACTCAGTCAATTGATCTTACAAGTGGGGGTGGTACTTTTAATCTATCCTCAGGAGGTGCCCAAAATAAAGTTACAGGCAAAGTGTTCAGGAGAACACAGAATGTTGTGAAAAACACTACTACAGATGTTCAAAGCGACACTCAAAAACGAACTGTAACTCAAACTAAACCTATATCTGTTCAGAAAAGCAAACCGTTTAAGAAGCAACATCCCGAAAAACAAACTAAACAACAGGACAGAAGCAACTCTAAGAATCCAGCGCAACTAAATGATTCTGATAGCTTTGGAATGAATATTAAAAGAAAACACAAAAAAGACAAAGCACAAGCTCTTTTAGATAAAGAAGAAGGTAACGAAGCACATTTATCAACTAAAGCAGTACCAAAATCATTTTCGTTATTTAATGAAAGACATAAACATCTTTATGTAGCATCACGCAGTGGTAAATCTGTATCAGAAAAGGTATTTACTGAATCAGGTGGTAAATTTAGTGATTTGCCAATTCATAAATATGTAGTGTCCAATTTAGAAAAGATTCAGTTTACAACTTTGACTACGGTGCAAGAAAAAGCTATTCCTGTTGTTTTATCTGGAAAAGATGTGTTGGTAAGTTAACTATATTTGTAGGAATTTATGTTAATTTATGTTGATACCTGAACAGAACTGATGGATTATGAATCCTAATTGTTGGACTAGTCAGTTACAGCAAACAATAAATAAATGCTACTAGTTCTGCTGGCGTGCATATTTGAACTTGTGGTAAATCATTTGGAATATTCAGATTAAATAAATGTAAATACATATCGAGGGCATCAGATCAGAGGGGCGTATCCGCCAAATGTGTGTTCTTCAATTTATTAGGTCGTATTGATTTCTGGTATCGACCTGCGTGTTGTTACATACGGGCGTATGTTTTGTAAGGCATTAATCTGGCCTTACAAAACATTCGCCCGTTTGTGACAACACGCAGGTCGATACCAGAAATCAATACGACATAAAAATTGAAGATCAAAATTGTGGCAGATACGCCCCTCTGATCTGATGCCCTCGATATATAATGAAATATTTGACTTCTTTATTTATTACTTTACTTTGAGGTTAGGATGTAAATAAATTATAGCATTTTCAATTTGCCGTCCTCGATTCGCTCTGAGTGCTCAAAATTTATGAAATTATCTCTAACTACTTTATCGGTTCCTTTACATATGTCCAAACAGAATATACAAGCGAAACAACCAAACAAGGAAGAACAGCCAACATTGGAATGTTTACAGTTTGTAAGGTTATACAATGTGTTTGGAACGTGGCTTTGAATAAAGCATTTTTAAACACTGTTTTTGTATGTTTCTGTGGCTTTTATGATTAAATAGATTTGCAAATACCTGTTCATAACAACAGAAATATTAATTGTCTTGTAATATAAGATTAGGTCTCTTGAATTATGCAGACTGTCTCACAAGTCAGATCAACACAGAGCACTCTCAGAGTGATCCTCAACAGAGCGCAAGGTTCATCCGAACATGCAGAACTCAATTAATACAAGTTTGGCAAATCGAACACGGATCTTACTTAGATTATTCTTAATATAAATGTTTTAGCACATACCTATACTTTATTTACTTATTATTTACTAACCTTTGTCAATTGAAGGGTCAGCCGTAACAACGTTGTATGTAACAAACGAATTTGAACAGCAACACGAACTGACCACAGACTGCACTGTTTGTTGTTACACAGCATAATGCAAATTCACACTTTCAAACCCAGCATTCCGGGCATTTGTTTAAGAATATTTTATATCTATGACACCAACACCTTTCAATAGGCATATACTAACGTTTTTACGGCAATACCTCATTTTAGCAAAATGTTACACACAACGTTGTTACGGCCGACCCTTCAATTGTTTAAATGCCAAGTGCAGAAAGCAAAAATGACAGAGAATTTCTATTCAAAACAGTTGAATAATAACTAAAATATTTCCTATATTAATACCATTTTTTTTAAATTATTGAAGAAGAAATTTATAGGATTTATTTACTTTAAGTAGAAATTGAATGGTTTTCTAATAAGAAATGCTCTACGACATTTAAAAAATGTAAACAATTACACATTCTAGCCTTAAAACTTATTGTCATTTTACCTTCTCTTGGCATTTCTCATTTTATCTAATTTCTGATACTACAATTTACTTTCTACCCTTGTTTCTACCCAAATTTACAGAGTTACACAAAACTTTGTGCTAGGCAGGGACGTCGGAAGTATTTTCACTTGGAGGGGGGGGGGCGAACTTCGATTTATAGATAAGATACAGTAAAGTTACCATAAAGTCAAGATATATAAAACACTGGTAGGTCAACTCCCCTATGCTTGCCATGATAAATTTTTCACCCAAAATTGAAACGAGATCATTAGTTCGAAAGTCGCCGCTAGATGCCGCAATAGTGAAACGTGAGTGTCAAACCAAACCACATCTGTTAACCTTCAAAATTTATTAAGCTTTTTTAATAATAATAAAATTTATATTTTTATTATTGTCATTCGAGAATTTAATTGATGTTTCTTATGCAGCTTTGTTTCTGTTTATTATAATTAACAAGCCAGAATTAATAAAAGATAGCGCGTTCTCAAATATACAGGTAAGTATAAATGAACACTTATTATTTCTAAACTAATTTTTGGTTTAGAAATAATTGGTTTGTTTTCGATAGCAAAACGCCATTCGTATCATGTGATAAATTTTACCAGTAAATAGTTTGATGTTTAATTGTTCTATTAAAATTGCTCTTTTTAGGGATTCCACCTTTCTGTATGTGGCTAATGGTAATGGAGTGAGGGCTGTTATGTATTTCTCAATCACAATATAAGGTATTTAGAAAATCAGTTGTCAAAATGTAATTTTTAAATTTATCATAAAATGAAATCCCTTTAATCTAAACCTCTTATATTTTCAGGGACATTGCATGGAAGATCTTGTATGGATTCTCATGGAAGTGACTGAGGTTCTTAAAATAACTTCAAAATTTGGTTACCAGAAAGAATTTTGTTTCCAAAATATGAATATGTCTGTACTACAGGGTCAAACCAATCTTTACGTACATTACATTTATGTTTAAATTTTATTGTAATAGTGATCGATGTCGACTTCACTTTCCTTGCCAGACCACAATTGGTCTGGTATATCATTGATTTCGTTGTTATTTGTTATTTTATAAATGTTTGTAATTAAATTTTTAAACTATAAATATTTCATGGATAGTTTTGCTGTAATTGATCTTGTTTGTTACAGAGTTAGATGCACAATAATATAATTGTTATCAAAAGTCTTTTCAGTACAAAAGTCTGTGTTCTGCTGTTGTATTTAATATTTTTGTCCCTTTCACGCGTGGACCATGTTTATATTGCTATTTAGCTACTTGTTGCTATAAAAATTATGCTGAGATGTGTGCTTTATTGCTATTAATTACCAGTAACAGTTTTACTTAACCTGCTTAATGCATATAATTAAAAACATGTTTAAGCATCAAGTATATATAATTCGACTTATACCTACTCTTTTTTAATACTTGAAAACTTTAGAGCGTCTAATAGGTTTGAATTTCGCATATAGATTTTTTTATAGTGGCACACAAGGTCTTTACTTGTTAATAAAACTCCTGTTGCATCAATCTATGCTTGCAGTTTATCTACTTTCCGTAAAATATTACAAAATAATTGATGAATTTGATTACAATTCTCAAAAGAAATATTTGCATAGGTCAATTTGTATTCTTATTATTTAAGTTAAATGAAAATAAAAAAAGATGTTACCTTAGTTTGCTGTAAAAAATAAAATTTCAATTTAGTTTTATTACCAAAGATGTTTTAAATAAAGAAGAGTCACAATTTCGCATTTTAATAGTGCCAAAGAATCTTGTACCTCTATCATCATGAAAAAGTTTATTTTATTTGTATTACGAAAAATACGCCAAAAGCAAATATTCATTATTACAGGTTATGTTGCTGTAGAATGACAATCATGCTTGCGCACGTCGCGCCATCTATCAGAAATTTAGCTCGCGTTAAAATTGGTTGACGAAATGACGGCGAGTTGACATACCATATGTTATACATATATATCTTGCATAAAGTTCTAATAAGTAAAAAAGTCGATATGATAATCAAGACTGAGATGCTCAATCTACTGCTAGCTATTTGAAAATAAAGTAAAAATGTTTTATTTTTAAAGTTATTCTTTTGACCTAACTATCAACTATATTAAATTTTTAACAACTATTTAAATATAAATATTTGTTTACAAGTAATTGACTATATTGTTTTATGTTACTTTTATATAAATACGAGAGTGGTTTGATAAGTCAGTGACTTTTGAATAAAAGATATTTATTTCAGCAAATAAGCATTTTATTTCTCAACATAGTCTCCTTTTAGCTTGATCCATTTAGTCCAACGGTTTTCCAATTTTTTTATTCCTTCCAAATAATAGGTTCCAAATTGTCGCAGGGGGCTAAATCTGGAGAATATACTGAATAATATTCGCCGATGATCATTTTACTCTTTTCAAGGTAATCGATGAGAATGACACCGCGTGCATACCAAAACACTGTGGCCATGACCTTGTTGGCCGACAGACCCACCTTGGCCTTCTTTGGTGCGCGTTCACCCGGAGAAACCAACTGTCTTGATTGTTTCTTGGTCTCTGGTGTAGTGTGATGGATCCATGTTTCGTCTACGGTAACGAAACGCCGCAAAAACTCGTTCGGATTGCGGCTGAACATCGCCAAACACTCTTTTGAAGTGGTTAAACGGTTGCGTTTATGGTCGCGTGTGAACAATCGCGGCACCCATCGCGCGAATAGCTATTTCATGTCCAAATATTCATGTAAAATGTAATGTACCCGCTCAGTTGAGCTGCCTACAGCCTCAGCCATCTCACGCACTTTCATTTTCCGATCATCGAATATCATTTCATGGATTTTATCGACGATTTTTGGCCTGACGATCTCTTTTGGGCGACCTGAATGTTCGGCGTCACTTGTGCTGGTACGACCACAACGGAACACAGTAAACCACTTAACCATTGAAATTGATGGTGTAGAGTCTCCATAGTATTTATCAAGCCTTTCCTTGGTTTCGGTGATGGTTTTTTGACGTAAAGAATGCTTAATCAGCACATGAAATTCATTTTTTTCCATTTTCGTTAAAATTCACGAGGTTGTTTGCTTTTAATGGCTGTCAAACACAAACTGAATAGCGCAGCCTTCTCAAAATTTGCATACCAAAACACTGTGGCCATGACCTTGTTGGCCGACAGACCCACCTTGGCCTTCTTTGGTGCACGTTCACCCGGAGAAACCAACTGTCTTGATTGTTTATTGGTCTCTGGTGTAGTGTGATGGATCCATGTTTCGTCTACGGTAACGAAACGCCGCAAAAACTCGTTCGGATTGCGGCTGAACATCGCCAAACACTCTTTTGAAGTGGTTAAACGGTTGCGTTTATGGTCGCGTGTGAACAATCGCGGCACCCATCGCGCGAATAGCTATTTCATGTCCAAATATTCATGTAAAATGTAATGTACCCGCTTAGTTGAGCTGCCTACAGCCTCAGCCATCTCACGCACTTTCATTTTCCGATCATCGAATATCATTTCATGGATTTTATCGACGATTTTTGGCCTGACGATCTCTTTTGGGCGCCCTGAATGTTCGGCGTCACTTGTGCTGGTACGACCACAACGGAACACAGTAAACCACTTAACCATTGAAATTGATGGTGTAGAGTCTCCATAGTATTTATCAAGCCTTTCCTTGGTTTCGGTGATGGTTTTTTGACGTAAAGAATGCTTAATCAGCACATGAAATTCATTTTTTTCCATTTTCGTTAAAATTCACGAGGTTGTTTGCTTTTAATGGCTGTCAAACACAAACTGAATAGCGCAGTCTTCTCAAAATTTGCATACCAAAACACTGTGGCCATGACCTTGTTGGCCGACAGACCCACCTTGGCCTTCTTTGGTGCACGTTCACCCGGAGAAACCAACTGTCTTGATTGTTTCTTGGTCTCTGGTGTAGTGTGATGGATCCATGTTTCGTCTACGGTAACGAAACGCCGCAAAAACTCGTTCGGATTGCGGCTGAACATCGCCAAACACTCTTTTGAAGTGGTTAAACGGTTGCGTTTATGGTCTAGTGTGAACAATCGCGGCACCCATCGCGCGAATAGCTATTTCATGTCCAAATATTCATGTAAAATGTAATGTACCCGCTCAGTTGAGATGCCTACAGCCTCAGCCACCTCACGCACTTTCATTTTCCGATCGTCGAATATCATTTCATGGATTTTATCGACGATTTTTGGCCTGACGATCTCTTTTGGGCGACCTGAATGTTCGGCGTCACTTGTGCTGGTACGACCACAACGGAACACAGTAAACCACTTAACCATTGAAATTGATGGTGTAGAGTCTCCATAGTATTTATCAAGCCTTTCCTTGGTTTCGGTGGTTTTTTGACGCAAAGAATGCTTAATCAGCACATGAAATTCATTTTTTTCCATTTTCGTTAAAATTCACGAGGTTGTTTGCTTTTAATGGCTGTCAAACACAAACTGAATAGCGCAGCCTTCTCAAAATTTTACAGTAGTCTATTCATAGATGGCGGTTCACGGGAGTAGAGTTCCTCAATGAAAACTTTAACTGTGTTATTTTAGAGTTAGGACACGGATGTCAAAATCTAGCCCTTTCTAGGCCAAAACTTACCTGTCTGAAACAGAGATACTTTTTTCTCTCTTTTTACTTTAGTGACATTCAGCAGTTGTCAGTTATAAATTTTAGGTTATGCTCTCATGTTTATTTTTATGCATGTGAAATTTTTTAATGTGCACATTATCATTTATTTACTGTTTGTAGAGAATTTTTAAAACTACTATAGTACATACGAGGGATACTAGATAAATTATCTACCTAAGCATGAAACAAAAGACGCATGATTTTTTAAACAATTTTATTTTTCAATATAATCTCCCCCAACTTCAACGCACTTTCGCCATTTGTCTTGCAATGAATTCATACCATTAAAAAAATGATTCTTCCTGATTGCCAAAATAGTCATTGATGGTTCGTTTCAAATGGTCATCACTTTCAAAATGGCGGCCTCTCAAATGTTTTTTCAGATTTCGGAATAAGTAGAAGTCCGAGGGTGCCAGATCTGGGCTGTAAGGTGGGTGGTCTAACTCTACAAAGTTACATTCGTTCAGAATTGGACGAACTTTGGCGGCTTTATGAACCGTCGCATTGTCATGAAGAAGGAGCACATTTTTATGCCTCAAGTGGGGACGTTTTTTGGTAATTTCCGAATGTAAATTTTTGAGCGTATTACCGTAAACCTCTGCATTTATTGTAGTGCCCTTAGGCATATATTCGATCAGAAGAACTCCATGCAAATCCCAGAAAATTGTTGCCATAAGTTTTCCGGCTGAGGGCTGTGTGCGAGCTTTCTTTGGGGGTGGAGAACCCTTATGAATCCATTGCATAGATTCCAGCTTTGTCTCAGGGTACCAGTGATGTACCCAGGTCTCGTCTCCAGTCACTATCCTCGTTAGGAATTCAGCATCAGCTTCCAAAAGATCTAAATTGTTTTGACAAATTTGCTGTCTTCGCGTCTTTTGCTCTGGAGTCAACAACCTGGGAACCCACCTCGCTGAGACTTTATTCATGCCTAACTTTTCGTGCAATATGGTCAAAACGCTAGGTTCTGATATTCCCAGAGCAGTAGCAATGGTGGAGACCTTCATGCGGCGATCCTCAAGAACCATAGCTTCCACTTTGTCACACATTTCACTGTTGGTTGCCTCAAGTGGCCTTCCACTTCTAGGGTCATCCTCTATGGATTTACGTCCCCAACGAAACTGTTTTGACCAAAACTTAATCGTAAAATATGATGTGGCATCATCTCCATATACGGCAATCATACGTTCTCTTATAAATTTTGGACTATTGCCTTCTTTTGTGAGAAACTTAATCACACTCCTATGCTCCAATTTCAAAACACGCATTTTTTGTCAACTAATCGCGCACAAAACAAAAAGTAACAGGTCAATTTCACTGAAACTTCAGATACAATTATAAAAGACTTGCCACTATTTGACATTAAACGCTGAAGATTGTCAGTTGTTTCAGTCATGGCTAGGTAGATAATTATTCTAGTTCCCCTCGTATATCAATTTTTGGACAGCTGTTAATAAAGTGTTAATTGTTCCAAATTTGATATTTAAGTAATTGTCATACTGACAGTTTAATTTATCAAACCAATTTTCATGATTACCAACCTTCTAGTAAATAGTTTCAAAATATGAAATGTCACTAGGAAAATTTGACATGCGTGTCTTAACTCTAAATAGCACAGAGCTCAGTTCATATTTAGGAACCCTAGACGGGAGCAGTGTTGCACTTAGAGTTACTGCGCTAGAAATTCAAAAAGTCACTGACTTATCAAACCACCCTCGTATCATGTGCCTTTAGTAATTTGATGTTAATGTTTATACACTAAACCAGCAGTTCTTGGCCTTTTCATTTCAATGGACCCCCTTTAATTTTTTTTTATAGACGGCTCCAACTTTTTATTAACCTCTATCTATACAGAGGTTAATAAAAAGTTTCCTATGGAAAGGTAGTAGATATGCTATGTGAGTTCTAGCGCAAAATCTTTTCCTATGAAGATTTATTTCGCATTTCAAGGTCATCCGCCGGCGTTTATCGTTTATCGATGTCGTTTTTACCGTTTTGTTTATAATTGATAAAAAAGATATACAAAACTAAATCGTTTATCGTTGAACGATTGATAAACAATAAAATCAATATCATTTTCGATAAACGATAAACGCCGGCGGATGACCTTGAAATGCAAAATGAACGTTCATAAGAAAAAACATGCGATTTCGCGCTAGAACTTACATAGCACATCTACTGACCGTACTCGTAAATTTTAGTAAAAAACTGTGCGGAGTACAGACCTCAATTAATTGTTTATATTGTAGTAAGTCGGAAATTAACGGTGCATGTGCATCTTGCATATGCACGTTCCTGAGACAGAGAAATAGTCGAACTTTTATGTTGATGAATACTTTTACTTTCCTTAAGGTCGAGTTTTACGCACAAAGGAATTATTTTAAGGACAGCTTATTTTACTAAACGGACACTAAATTATTGATACAAATTTTAAACTTCTCACCAAATTTCACTTATTCTATTTTGAAATTACAAAACAACTTATATCGACGGCTATTATATAAGAAATAATACATATAATCAACAATAGAAGTTTAGAAGTTTTGCTAGAATACCAGCCATAAAGCCTTTGCACATCCTTCGCTGCAATTTTTCAGCTAGCTTCACCCCAAATTTGTTCGAATTTGTTGATTGCTTTAACTGATCGGTCACCACTTCTCAAGATTTTGGTAGACATCCTGTCTTTTTTCACAAAATTGACATTTTTAGAATTCAAAAGTTCCAGAGTCGTACCAGAGTAGTAGGCAGATACAAAATCTGCCCGAAATAATAGAGAAACGTGTTTACGATATAAAGTAGGGGTAATAAATGTTTTTGTATACATTCTTTCCTTTAGACGTAGCCTGCAATAGTACCAGTTTTAAAAATGTTGAACTTTTAAGGCCACAAGAACGTATGGCCTGCCATATAAGGATTTTCTTCCCGAATTCATCTATTTTAATTGTTGTTCCACTATCATGCACAGTCGGGGAGTCAATATAGTTTAGTTTAGTGGTTACAAAGCTACTGAATATTTATGAACTTAAACTTACACTGGCAAAACTAAAGTGTAGCCTATATTGATTCCCGACTGTACATCTTCTCCCACTACTGCATTGTAAAATTGAGCCCCTGGTAACGTACTGCTGTCCATTTAGACGTACGTTCCGTCGTCCATAAGAATGTAACGAGTTTTGTTTAAATCAAAACGCTGCAGGACCTTCCACATAGTTTCTTCGACTGTATTTATTGCTGCTCGGGGGCAAAAGAAACACAAAATTGTTCATTATTTGTATCTGATTGCATTTAATCAAATCCACGTTTACTTTAAAGGGTTTTTCTTATTCTGAAAGATCAAACTTCGTAATGTTAAATACGTAAAACGTGGTTTTAATTTGTCCATTATTAAAAATCATCCTTCTATGCCCTAATATGGCGGCATTTTGCGATACTCAGACCGACCAGCGTGGCCTAGGTGACTAAATTTAGTGACTCTAGGCAGAACGGAGCTTTAACGCACTCTACCCTTTCGTTGCAGGTTCGCGAGCTGAGTCGAATGACACTAGTCTCGAGGTGCGAAAATACCCCGTTCAAAAGTTACGCCCCTTTCTGCTACCTATGTTAAGTCTATGCGAGAGACCTTTTTTCATTGAAAATCAATAGTACTTTGATTTTCGAAATCAATGTGTTTTTTCCGAGTTTAAGCTGACGCTCAGCGCCTAAACCGCCCTTTTATGGGCGTGTCCCTAATTGATTTTAAGACATATTTTGATTTTCGAGAAATTTCTTTATTTTCGTAAAAAATATTCAATTAGGTTATAGACGGAGAGCCAGCGACAAAAATAGTTACGTCATTTCATTAAGAAAATTTTTGATGCCATTGTACTGTCTTAACATAGGTAAACTTTAATTGGAAGTTCTGTCACATATCAGTGGTGGAGAGAGTAGCGGAAGAGAGCGAAAGGGTTAAACAATATTATATTAAACAATATATATATAAAACGTGATATAAGTAAAGCTGATTTTTGGCGTGATGACGGTAAATAATATGTTATATATTACAATGGCAGACAGTTTGGTTAGTGGGGGGATGGGGATAGACAGCGAGGAAGGTTGAGGAAATATGTGGCCTATTACGTCATATCAGTTTGTACTTACTAGTAAACATATCCAATGATAGACCCTCAAAATGCGTCATATTATATATCATTGGAAAGGTAATTTTAAGTACTGTCTAACGATTTATGATTCATCGGCAGAGATTGACTTATGAAAAGGACAAAGACCAAAAGTATATAGTAAAATTTTATCAAAATTAAGCAAATAACGAAGAAAATTAATAGGAAGCTAAAAATTGGCATAGATGTTGGCGAATACATACTGTTTAAGAGTCCTAAGTTGACTAAGGCGTGCCTGAGACGCCATCTTGGAAGAAATGGCGGTTTAAATGAACTATTCGACAACATCTATACCATTTTCAGCTTTTTATTAATTTTGTCCATTATTTTTTATTTAAACCGCCATCTTTAAAAAGATGGCGGCTCGAGCACACCTTATTCAACTTGGGACTCATCAATTTTATAACAGTAACTATTCCCAACATCTATACCAATTTACAGCTTATTAATTTTTTCCGTTATTTTCAGGTCATGTCAGGTTAGGTTAGGTCAGGTCATATTAGGTCAGGATAGGATAGGTTAGGTTAGGTGCTGAACATCATTAAATCTATTGCGCCATTGAACAAAAAATTTCCCATAAACTTAACATGAAGCACAAAAAGTAACGTAACTTTCTAAGGGGGCACGGGCGTTTCCGCACTTTGTCACCGGCACCGTTCGACTCCCCTCTTCAAGCCCTGTCGATTGACGCCACTAACGCTCCTATTGGGCGTGCTCACTAAAGCAAATTTATACCATTTGATCAAGAATATGGGTATGCGTAAATTATTGAAGGAAAAAACCGGGAAATAATCTTGAATTTAAAAGTACCACTCTTGCTGGCCACCCTGTTAAACTTTTAAATCATTTTGAATTACATATTTTATACATATTGTTTTTTTATTGCATAAATAAGTAGGTATTGCGGTACTTGAGGCAGACGTTTTTGAGGGGGATGCAGTCGTCGTTAAGTACGGAATCTGCATTACCGACATTCTGTATTACCGGAATTTGGTTCGTCACTCGGCTAAATCGCAACGCTGTTGCTAGGGGAAAACAGATGGCGCCAGTGTCGTTTTACGTGATTTTTGTACCGGCATTCTGTATTACCGGCATTTGGTTCGTCACTTGGCTAAATGGTGGCGTCGTTGCTAGGGGAAAACAGATGGCGCCAGTGTCGTTTTGTCTTGAAGTACGCAGTCTGTATTACCGACATTCTGTATTATCGGCATTTGGTTCGTCATCATGAAGAAAGCTGTATTACCGATTACGGGCGTTCTGCTAATTGTTAATAGAGGGAACCAAGGTTTATGATTTTATATTAATAAATTTTACCGATTTCTTAAAATAATTATCGTCGTCATTAATACTTTAATTACATATAATAATTTAAGATAATTAATTCAGCATTAAAATTTTAAAGTCCGCTTTAAAGGCAAATCACGGAACAATTTACGGATATTTGCTAATACATGTCGCGTTAGTATGAATAATAATAATAACAATAATTATAATAATGTCTTTATTTCCTTACATGTTTACACCCAAATAGGAAAAAATATGAATTTACAAAAAAAAACCTAATTACAATGTACTTAACCTATTGTGTTGTATGTATTAATCGGGTATATTCTCATGTTTATTTACAAGAACTTGACAAATAAACGATAATCCCTTAAACATAAATATCGCATTCTGCGCAAATTAAATTAAGATTACTACACATTACAGTAAGTGAACTACTCATTAACATATTGGCCCACGCAAAATTATTGTAAAAGAATAAAGAACTTCTGCTTTTGTGTCTAGGTATATTCAAAACTAATCTTTTGCAGTAAAACTAGGACAATCCAGGTTGTTATGAAGTAAATTAAAAAAAAAGAAACGTAATACTTATTATGATTCTTCGTGTTTTCAAAGATATCATGTTAAATGTAATAAGTGAAGAAGAGTAATCAAAAAAAAGAAGTGATTAGGATAAGTTCCAGTAAGTTAAATAATCGATGAATTTCAAAAATCACCGCTGAACAGATTCTAGATGTTTAATATGTATATTATAAACGGGATACCAAATAATTGAACCATACTCAGAGTTGATCTTACAAATGTGAAATATAAGGTTCGGAGGCAATGCTTATCTGAAAAATTCCTACAGTATCGATAAATAAACCCAAGTGGCTCTATTGGCTTTTAATACCACTTGATTGACGTGTTCAATAAAAGAAAAATTTGTTACCAAAAAAAAAACAATTCCTAAATCCTTCACTCGAG